>JAOXFI010000053.1:0-50346 GCA_029232285.1 Agmasoma carcini (nom. nud.) | reverse complement strand
TCTCTCTCTCTCTCTCTCTCTCTCTCTCTCTCTCTCTCTCTCTCTCTCTCACACACACACACACACACACACACAAAAACACAAATAAAAAGAACAAAAAAAAAAAAAAAAATAACAAAAAAATAAAAAATAATAAAAAATAATAAAAAAAAATTATTTTTATTATTATTATTTAATTAAACTTAAATAATTTTATTTTAATTTATTCAAAAAAAGTAAAATTTTACATTTTAATGAATTTTATTTATTTTATAAAAAGTCTTACATTTTTACCTTATCCATATGAATCTTATATAGAATTGGATGAAGAATCAATGATAAAAGTACCAAAAAACGTTTATGTAACAAAATACACCAGCAGACAAGGTGATGTATATAAAGGAAGGGTATTTAAGATTATAAAACCTTTTAGATATGTATTTGAATATGATAATGATTCAGAAAGAGGTATTGAGTTAATAATTAATGATAAAATTATAAATGATAGGATTGCAAATCCTGACTTTTCAGCAATGGGATATGGTTTATGTTCATCATCTATTTTATTAGCAATTATAATAAAATTATTTATTTAAGAATAAATTATTGTATAAGTGATCAATAATACTATATATACAGAATAAATACGACTTTAATGTTTGAAATCACATATTAATAGCTTGTTAATAATTACCTTAAATGATATTCAACATTAAAACATTAAAATATTATTCAATTTTATATTTTTTAATTATTAAATATGTGGGGAAGGACTTATTTAATGATCAAAATGGTTTAATTCTTGAGAAAAGAAGGGTTATTAACTGAGACTGGTAGAGAAAGGAATTGTTAACACAATATAAGAAAGTTTATAGAGGAAATAGAGAAATTCTATTAACAAAGATATACATAAAAACACTCAATTATATAAATTTGAACCATGAGACGGGTATTCACTTAATAATTTGTCAAATATTAAATTTTATTTCACAATTTCAGAATGATACATCAATTATAAGCAGTGATAGTATCTGTGAATATTTTGAAAAAATATGTTTTATATACGATTTAAAATTAACAGGGTTTGTCTGTTATAGTCTTAAATAGTGTCATGTCAGGTAATAGAAACTTAGGAATAGGCTAAATGTTAGAAGAATGAACATATTAACTTTAATTCTGGATCAGGAACAATTTTTCTCTTCTATACAAAAATATTTTTTTATTTTGAAAATCTTCTCTAATTATGCTATTTTACCAGCTTTTCTGCTAGAGAAACTTTAATTCTTGTATTTTATACGTGTTTATAAATATAATTCAATATTTTGAAAATAGGTTGAAATTAAAAAATCAAAAATTGTTTAATTGTACGATAAACCAAGTCAAAGCAAGAGAATATTCTATAATATGATTGTTATTTATAAAAGTACATTCTCTATAGACAACATCTGATAATAAGTGATGATAAGTTATAATAAGTGATGATAAGTGACAATAAGTGACAATAAGTGACAATAAGTGATAATAAGTGATGATAAGTGATAATAAGTGATGATAAGTGATAATAAGTGATGATAAGTGATGATAAGTGATAATAAGTGATAATAAGTGACAATAAGTGACAATAAGTGATAATAAGTGATAATAAGTGATGATAAGTGATGATAAGTGATGATAAGTGATTATAAGTGATAATAAGTGACAATATGTGATAATAAGTGACAATAAGTGACAATAAGTGATAATAAGTGATAATAAGTGACAATAAGTGATAATAAATAAATAAAGTGATAATAAGTGATAATAAGTGACAATAAGTGATAATAAATAAATAAAGTGATAATAAGTGACAATAAATGATAAGGTTAGCGTATTTCTGTTAGTAATATGTTCCATGTATAATTTGGCAGGTATTGATAAGGTATTGGTAATACATAACACATATACATAATTTATTCTTATATCTATCTCTTTTATTTTCTCTATTGTGTTATTTATTAATTTGATAAACAACATCAATTTTTATCAAAATAATTCATACACTCTGATATAAAATTTATAATATAATAGTAAATGATTTATCAATTAATTACAAAAGTAATGATCAAGTAAATAAGAATCAATATATTAGAAAATACAATCAAAATAACAAAAATTTATAACTGGCACTATAAAAGAAAACTCTAAAGACTGCCCTTATGGTGAAACCAATCGTGCACACGCAGTATAAAATAAATCTATTCTCTTACAATACTACTCACAAGGTAAAGTTACACGATTTCCCAACAGTTGTTTTGGGGTTTATAAAGGATTTAATCAATTCCTTATTTAATCAATTCCTTATCTAATAAATTCCTTATCTAATTTCTCCTATAATTTGAAAATATACAAATAATTCATCGTTATTATCTAAAAATAATTTTCTATTTTTAATAACATATAATTCTTATGATTGAGTGAAAGGCTAAAGATATTTCAGTTATTTATTAAACTAACAATTTTTAGTTAAACTATGTTAACTCACTAATAGGACACACACCCCAATACATAAAGAGATATTAGTATAAATCTAAGATTAAAAGTGTAACATTATATATATATATAATATATTATGAAATTCCTGGGCAGCACCTTTCATTACTCTGGCTTAATATATAATATTGTTAAAGTAAATAAAGTGTAAGAACGAATATCAAATATACTATATTAGTGAAAAATATAGAAATGTTTGGTGTCATATTCAATTTTATAAAAGAAACCACCAAGATAAATAACAAGACTGCTGTGGTTTATTATTTCAGTTTTCTTAACTTACAACAACACCACAATCTCTTTATCTAAAGACTGCACATTATACCTTCTTTAACACCAATTCAAAATATATAATAAAATTCTAGATAAACCTACAGGTGTACGCTTCATAGTCTAATTAATTTATAGTGAAATATTAATAATAATTTATTTAAGTTTAAAATTTAATCTTTAACTCATACTTGTAATATTATAAAAATTTATTATAATAATATATAAGGTTACTATACCTCTATATAAGGTTATTATACCCCTATATGAGGTTACCATGTCCTATATAAACTATATTCCCTATATAAACTATCCATGCCCCTATACAAGGTTACCATGTCTCAGATTGAAACTTTATATCTCTTTTATATATTTCTTTAAACATATCCCTTAAGCTTCTATTAATTTTGTAAGTACCACAAGCAAATATTATATAATCATCAATATTCTCAATATAATTCTGCTTATATGCTTCAGTTATATAAGAATTACAATCTCTACTACTACAATAGTAAACTTTAGCATCAATTCTTTTATCTTCTGATAAAATTTGTACTTTTTTATTTTTTAAAAAATTTAAATTATTTTGATAACTTTGATCATCTTTAGCCACATATACACCATCTCCTATATCAATTGAATCATCTAAATGTTTAAAATTATAGTAAATAGTAGAATTATTCGATTCAAAGCACCTGGCAAGACTTACACCAACACCAGTGCAAAATATTAAAACCTTTTTATCAAAATTAATATATAAATTAGATTTACAAATTTTGTTAATATTTAAAATATTTGAATATTGTAAAATGTGACTGCAAATTCCATTAATTTTTCTATTGTTAAATTTATGTTGAACTTTCTTAATATAAATTTTGTAAAAATTACCAGATTTGAATATTGTGTAAAATCTAAATATTTTACTATAAAATTCAAAATTTATGTTAAAATCATTGCATACATCAATAGATGTTCTTTTTGGTAGTACAATGTATGAATAATACTCGTCATAGTGATTATAGATGGATATTAGCTTATCTTTGTATATCTTTGTGTTAGTTAGGGTAGATAAATATAAGAAATCAATTTGATATAAAAATGTACGATTTGTTAAAAAACTAATTAAAATTGAATCACCAGGTGTAAAATTATGATCAATATTAAAAGTTATTTCTAATACATCAGAAGTGATTGATTTTTTATCAATAATTTCAACAGTGAAAGGTTCTGAAGGATGACCATAATTAGTGTCATGATCATATTTAGTGTTATGATCATATTTATGACTATAAATAGTAACATTATCATGACTATAATTAGTATCATGATCATATTTATTATCATATTTATTATCATATTTATTATCACATTTATTATCACATTTATTATCACATTTAGTATCACATTTATTATCATATTTAGTATCACATTTAGTATAATGACTATTATATAAATCTTCATTATAATATTTATCATTAACTTTGTATAAAGTTGTCTTAAGAATACTTCTTAAATTCTTTGTAAATTCATAATAACCATCATAAAACCCATTTTTATCTTGTGAATCACTAAAAACCTTCAATACACACTCACCTCCCAACCTTTCAAGTAGATTTGATGCTATTTTAGAAGCAAAGTTATATTTTTCATATGATGAATCACCCAAGCCAAGTATAGCAAATTTTATATTTATTTTTATTTTTCCAATTGAATTTCTTAAAAAATTATAAAATTTCATAGATTCAACTGGGAATGAACCATCACCAGCAGTTGAGATTATAAAAACCACAAAACCGTCATATTTTGTAAAATCACTGACTGGCATAACATAAGAATCAAAGTTTGTACTTAATAAATTAGCTAAATGATAAGAATTGCCAGTTTGAGAGCCAAATAGAATTGGAATTGTCATGATAAAAATTTATTATAAAAAAATATATAAAATTGAGAAAATAAAATAATATATACAGACATACTATATACTAATAGACTAATATGATACTATATACTAATATATTATATACTAATATATACTAATATAATATACTAATATAATAGACTAATATGATACTATATACTAATATATTATATACTAATATATACTAATATGATACAATGTAGCTAAGACATACTAGATTTATATGATACAATGTAGCCAAGACATACTATATACTAATATGATACTATATACTAGACTAATATACTATATACTAATATGATACTAGACTAATATACTAAATCTTTATTTCATATATTCAAACATTTGTGAAATTTCACCTTTTGAACAAAAATCTTCAACTGCTTTGATAAAATCATATTTGCTAACTTTAAGATTTTTTCTAACTGGAAAATTTGTAGTCCAAGCCACATAAAAATCAATAAGATTGTCAACCTGTTCAATTAAATTCATCTTCCTATCTGAATCGCTCTGATATTTAACTAAAAATGACATTCCTTTTGAAGAAGTAAGAAAATTTTTCATTTCGGCAGATTCAACAAATCTTTTCTTTTCTTCCTCCTTAACGTTATCCTCATTGTTTACCATGGAAGAATTGGTCTTAAAGAATGAGTCATCCTTCATAAATGAATTGATGTTCGTCATTGAGGCTGGTTGGTTCGAAGTGTCACTCTTTAAAAAACTTTCATTTTCGTCCATGGCTAAAAATTTATGATATTTTGTTGTAATTATATACTTATATATACTTATATATTCTATATACTTGTATATTCTATATACTTGTATACTTATATACTTGTATACTTATATACTTATATATACTAAATATTCCATACTTATATTATACTTATATACTTATATACTCTATATACTTATATATACTTGTATATTCTATACTTATATACTTGTATATTCTATACTTATATTCTATTCTATATACTTATATATACTAAATATTCCATACTTATATTATACTTATATATACTTATATACTTTATTTTTATATCATTTTTCAAATATAAAAAATCCCTCCACATTTTTAAAAAAATGTTTATAAAATTTTACCTCCAATGGAAAATAATTTCTCAATGGCATTTAACCCTGTTGAGAATATAAAGTCTATTAAGGATTATGAAGCCGAAATAGAGTCTCTTAAGAAGGAAAACTACTCTCTTAAGTCTCAAATATCTAATAACACTCCAAATAACATACCAAAGGCTTTATTTGATCTAACCTCTCAAAATCAGGATTTAAAACAAGAAATATCATCTAAAGACAAAGAAATCAACATCTTACACTCTGAAAGAGAACTCTTCAACTCTAAACTAAACAATGAAGCCATCAACACCACCCAAAACCTAAATATGCTACAAGACGAAAACCTAAGACTAAATAATCACTGTAAAAGTCTAAACACCCAAATTGACAATTGTATAACCAAAATCAATGATAGAGAAACCATCATAAGAGACTTACAACTCCAAATCAACAATATCACCTCTTCTCATACAAAAGAACTCGAAAATATAAAAATAAGTGCTGAAAACCAAATAAATAAAAGAAATATCGAATTAGAACGAATGAGAGTCTCAAATGATCAAAATTTTAATGAATTTAACATAAAAATCAAAAATTTAGAAACTGAATATTTTGATTTAAAAAGAAAAAATAAAAATTTAGAAAATATGAAAAATGGCCTTGAAATTGAGCTTAAAAGATCTAAAAACGAGAATTATAATGGTTTACAAGTCATAAACAATGGATTTGAACGTTCTTACAAAGAAATTGAGCATTTAAATATGAAAATACAAAAAATTAAGCAGAATTTGCAAATTTCTGAAGAAAACTTAAAATTCTTAGAAAAGCTTAAAATTAAATTCTCGTCCGTCAATAGCTTAGTAGTTCAATTCAAAAAGATAATTTTTGATTTAAAAGAAAAACAAAGCTTTTTTAAACAAGAAATTGGGAATGCAACTATGTTTGCTGATAATAATAGAAAGATTGAAGCACAAGTTAAAAATCTTGTTGAAAATTTTACAAAAGATTTTAATTTAGCTAAAAATGAGTTGATCAATTGTCAAAAATATCTCATTAGAAAAGGACAAGAAAACAAAGAATTAAGAAATTTGAATGCAAAGCTTGAGGCACAATCTTTGAAAAAAGATAAATTAATAGAGAAAGCAAGAGGGTCATTTAAGCTAAAGTTATGAATTGATAATATCATAATATTGTATTTAAATAAATAGTTAGTATATAAGTTTATAAATATGAGTTGAACTGATCATAGTTTATATATGGGAATTGAATTCGATCCTAGTTTATGGTCTTGTATGGGAATCGAACTCGATAATAGTTTATATATAGAAATTATATTTAGTCCTAGTTTATGGTCTTGTATGGGAATCGAACTCGATCATAATTTATATATAGAAATTATATTTAGTCCTAGTTTATGGTCTTATATGGGAATCGAACTCGATCATAATTTATTTGTTAATTATAAATTTTTATGTAAAAAAATTTGCATGAATTATGATGAATACATTGATGAAGACTTTTACAATGATTATGTTAGAAGAAAGTGTGAAGTTAGTGTTAAAGAATATGATGAAGACTGTCTTATTGAAATGGTCATGTCAAAAACAATGATAATTCATTTTTATCATAAAGAATTTGAAAAATGTCAAATGGTCAATGAAAAATTAGATTTTCTCTCAAATGAGTTTAACGATGTTCATTTCTGTAAAATTAATGTAGAAAATGCTAAGAAAATGGTTTTAGACTTGAAAATTAAAACTTTACCTTTCATTGCCTTTTTCAAAGATGGTTATTTGGTTGATACTCTTGTTGGATTTGAAAAGTTAGGAAATAGAGAATATTTAGATGTTAATAAGTTAAGGGAATACATAAAGAATTCAGATTTATGCAAAATGAATGAATGATTATTTTATTATATATTTTTATATATATTTTTATATATATTTTATATTTTATATTTTATATTTTATATTTTATATTTTATATATTTTATTATTTTTAAATTATATATTTTTGCATAATTTTTTTCCATATGCATAAACTTGATGAACTTTTTAAAAAACTTTCCAAATCTACTTCTAATATTCAAATTTCAACTTTAGATGGTAGTTTAGACTCTTACATATCAAATTCTATCAGTACTAATGACCATAATCTTACTTTACCAAATATATCATCACTTTCTATTTCAAATCTAACTCTTGTAAAATTAACTAAATTTTATTTATGCAACTTTCAAGATTTGCATTATTTTTCTTATTTTTTTAATTTAAAAAATATAATTGAAAATAATTTAGATTCTTTTATAAATGAAATTCCTTATTTAAAAATTAATTTAAATATTGATAAAATTATTTTAAAAAAATTAACAAATATGCATAATTTATTTGAAGATTGCATAAATAAAAATCAAATATTTAATTTTATACTTATTAGAAAATGTATAAAATTTTTAAAAAGAAGCACCTTAAGAAAAATATTTGAAGAAATAATTTATTTAGATTCTAACAATGGAAATTTTTATAAATTTAAATTAATTGATGAAATATTAATAAAATACTATGAAATGGATAAAAAGATAATAAATAATGATAAAGTAGACCTTAAAATAGATGTTTTAGATTATGATAATGATAATTGTTATGTTCTTTGTAATATAGTTTGGGATGAGTTGAAATATGGATTAAGAGAAAATGATTATGCAGAAGGCATAAATATTTTAAGAACAGTTAAAAAAATTACTAATAATTTTTTTGATATTAGAATAAAAGAGAATAAAATTTATTTAGAAGAGTGGCAAAAGATATAAAATAAAGTAATAATATAAATTTGGTAATAGGCATAATATATATAAATTTGGTAGTAGGTATAATATATATAATTTGGTAATAGGCATAATATATATAATTTGGTAATATTAATTTTTATGTAAATGCATAAATTTAATAATAGGTATAATATATAAAAATTTGGTAATAGGCATAAATTTGGTAATATTAATTTTTATGCAAATGCATAAAATATTTTATATAAAAATTTATCCAATGCCTTTCGTAAGAAATACATCAAAAGATAATAAAATAAAGATAGAAACAGGAATACCAACACTTGATTCACTTATAGATGTAGAAAGAGGAACACTAACTTTATTCTTAGAAGATCCTCTAACTAATTTGCATAATTTAATACTTAAAATATTTTGTTCTGAGAATAAAAAAGCAAATGTTATGTGTGTAGATGAAAAACAAAGGTTTCGATACCAGAACAAGACAAATATTTGCACAGGCTTAAACAAAGAGATGCAAATTGCTTGGAGATACAACAATTTAGTATTAGATGATAATTCATTTAAGTTTGATATGACAAAGGAAGAGAGTAGAAGTGAAGATTTATCATTGGACGACTTTCTTATGAAATTAAGTGATACGAAAAACGAGATTTTCGTTATATTTTCATTGTTTTCACCTCTTTTTTATAAAATTGATCAAAAAGAAGAATTTTTATATAATTTAAAAGAAATTACAAGAAAAAATAATCATGCAATTTATTTATCAATGCCATTATTTTTAAATGATATAAAAGTTCATCAATTCTTTGATAATGTAATTAAGATTGAAAATACCGTTACAGTTCAGACTAGAAGTATTTATAGTTGTATTTTGAATATAAATAGGTTTTGTAGTTATAAAAGACTTAGAGTTAATGATTTAGATAGTGTTAAGTATGGATTAAGGACGAGACGTACTAATTGTTTATTGGAGAAAATTGATATCCCACCTGAGGAAAATGATCAAAAGAATGATTGTACGTTATTTTAAGAAATTTAATTATTAAATTAATTAAGTTATTATGTTAGTATTGAATTATTTTTTTATGTTAGTATTGAATTATTATGCATCATGATATTGAATTTTTTTTATGTTAGTATTGAATTATTATGCATTATGATATTGATTATTTTTTATGCATTATAATATATTTTTTTGCATAATTTTTTTTATCCATGGAAATACAAACAATTATTATAGGTAACAGTCCAGGTTCATATGTAGCTGCCATTTATTTACATACTTCCAACAAAGTACCTCTTATTATAAGAACAAATCAAGTATTGCAATCTAAGTGTACTTTCATTGGTGGCTTTCCAAATATAAATAATGAAGATTTTTTGGAAAATTGCTATAACCAAGCAAAAAACATGGGAATTAAAATATTTGATGAAAATATTATAAAAATTGAATTTAATAACAATAAATATGAAGTAACAACATCTGATAATTCATTTGAAGCTAATACTTTGATATTAGATAAAAATATTTATGATTTGGAAAAAAGACCAGAGTTAGTTTGTATTGATGAATTATCAGAGAATGATGAGTCTATTGTAATATCAGGGGCAGGTTGTAAAGCAGCATTTCATGTTAGGGAACTTATTTAAATAAAGTTAGTATAGAAGATTAAGTATATATTAGGTTATATATGTTAGGTTATGTATAATATAGATTATCAGGTTATATGTGTTAGGTTATCAGATTATATACATTAGTTTATTATATATTAGGTTATATATATTAGATTATCAGGTTATATACATTAGGCTATGTATAGTATAAATTAGATTAAAAATAACCATATGAAAATTTTAACATATCTTAAGAAAAATATCAACAAACAAACAAAAATATTCCTTAAGAAAGGTGAAATGGATGGTAAAATATTAGAAATAGATAGCAAAATGAATATAACTGTACTTTTGGATGAGAAGAACAATAAAGTAGTGAAAGTAAGGGGAAATGAGTTGAGAGGTTTTTATTTATAAATGATTAGTTAGTTAGTTATATTTAGTTAGTTATAATACAATAGCGGGAAATACCCGGACACCCCTCGAATGATTTATTTTTGGTGACGTATTAAAACATTTTAATAAATATTGTTATAATTATTAGGTTAGATCGAATTTTATAAATTTGGAAAAAAAAACCATTTCAATCCATCATTTTTAAAAATCGTATGAGAATTCTAAAGGATAATTTTCAATAAGAAATATTTCTAAAACACAGCCTTAACAAAGTCATCAATGCAAGATATTTTACAACAATATCAATAGTTTAGAAATGCAAAATAATAATTATAAAAAATCCGTTTTTCACAAAAACCTTGTCATTATATGCAACACCAATAACTATAAAAACAGATTGTATTATATAAATATATATGCAAGAGTTGCAACTAATAAATCTTTTTTGACTAAAACTACACAAAGAAACTCGTTTAAGGTGGAAATAAAAGAATATTTCAAATTCAAAATACCATTAAAATAATATAAAACTATGGGTTCAATTCTAAGCTTAATGAAAGGGCAAAGAAGAGTGCATCAATAAAAACACAAAATCCAGAGGTGGTAGTTTAATGTATTGGGGTTGTGTTTCAGGCAAAAGATTAGTTCTATTAAATAAAAGGTTAAATTTATGTGATTATATTGATTTATATACAAAATTCACATCCTTCAGCATAAATAATGTGATTAAGTTAGTTTACTTTTCAACAAGACAAAGTCATATTTAAATAAAAATTATATTAATATCATGGATTGACCAGATTAGCAACCCGATTTAAATCCAATAGAATATATTTAGGGTTATATAAAAAGAGGGGCTTGTGAGTTAATAGGAGAGACATTAGGAACTAACATAGAATATTTATATAATAGAATTTCTATATAAATCGTTATATAACGGTGCAAGATTAAACGAAACAGGAGATAAAAAATATTGCCATAGCAGATCGTATCTCAATAAATATATAAATGGATTTCATCTCAGAGGATTTGTTTCATCTCAAAGGGTTTGTTCCATCTCAGAGGGTTTATTTCATCTCTCCGGTCGGTTTTTTGGCTCTGCTTGTTGCTCTGTTTAGACAAGCATTGGGGTTTTGAAAATTTTGTCTTTTTAAACTTAACGAAGAACTGTAATTGGTTTGCTTGCTATCTGAATTAAATCAAAACAATATAATTTTGTATTTTTAAAGGTGTAATAATACTCTAAGTATACATTTTAACAATTCTAAAGCAATGGGTTTTAGATCTTATTGCAGGAAGAAGTGTGATGTTAAGGGGGAGTAAGATGTTTGAAGGTATAAGAATCAATGATATTTTATGAGTATTAATCTTTTTTGTTTGATGAAACAAAAATATCCTTAAAAATTCAAATATTTCGTAAGATTGTACCAAAAATTATTAAAATGGTGACAGAAAATTAAGACTCATCTTGACCTTTGCTCAATTCACTGGGAGTCGAACATAAAATAGAAATCGATGAAACTTTATTAGCCAAAAAAAGAAAAATAACAAATTTCGATACGTTGATAAAAAAACATTATGTAGTGTGAAAAAAGACTTCATTGTTGCAAACACTAGTTTTTTAACGATTGTAGTTCTGTATATATGTCATTCTTTAGTGAAATGATAAGCGTGCATATGATTCGGTTAACCACTCTTTGAATTTCGTCTTGCCAACCAACAGGATAGTTCATACTCAGTCAATTGAATGTATTTGGGGATTATTTAAAAATGGCTTTTTGGAAGTGATTACAGAAGAAGACACTGCATTGAGTTATATTTAAGTAGATTTGTATTCGAAAGAAACTATAAATCATTAACAAGAGTAGTTTTTGAGCATTTACTTTAAATATTCTTTTTATTAAAATTGCGTATTATTTATTGATTATTAATATTTATGATGTGTAATAAAATTTTAAATATATTTTCAAATTATATAAATCTTATATACATCTAAAAGTTTGTATATACATAGATATCTTCGATTTATTAACTAGGATATTTTTAAGGAACGGTTTCATAAACATGTTACCCTTTTTAAATTTGTATCTATATACAAGCAACCGTTGCATTTATAATATCAATATATTTATAATAATATTTATATATGAAACAATTATTAATTTATTAATGTCATTCCTTTTACTTACAAGCTAAAAAAGGTTTAAATCAATAAATGATCTTAATAATGAAATGTTATAAATATGGTATAATATACCAGATAACCTTGTTAAAAATTAATTTATACCATGAGAAATATATATAATGCATTTATTAAGATTTTTTTAGCCAAATTTACAAAATTCGTAAAAAATATTTAACATGATATGAAAAATTAAAAACACAAGCTAACCTTAAAATCATAACAATATTTATTAAATTTTTTTGATACATCACCAAATCAATCATTTTAAGGGGTTCCGGTTTTCTTTTCAGTGTATTAAGAGAAAAGCTATAAAATATTAAACCATATTATTAACTAACTAGACATACTGAATAACTTGTACTAGTCTGATTAGCTAATCTGATTAACTTATAATAGCCTGATTAACTTATAATAGCCTGATTAACTTGTAATAGCCTGATTATCTAATCTGACCGACTAATCATCACCTTAACTTAACTGATTAACTTGTACTAGCCTGATTATCTAATCTGACCGACTAATCATCACCTTAACTTAACTGACTAACCTAACATATACTAGATTAACTAATCAAAAAACTATAAATTTATTAATTATTTTCTATCTCCCTAACAAAATCTTTTAAATCATCTATAATTGATTCATCAGCAACAATCATCCTCATAGACTCTGATTCAAATATCAAAGCACCCTTCTCCTTAACATACTTAAGCACACTTTGATAATCATACAAATGTATAAAATCTCTAATCAAGATCGAATCTGACATTTCCAGCCTTCTAAGTTTGTTCTGAAGAATGTATAGTTGATTTTTAATAACTGCAGGCACCTCAAAGCTATAACTATTTAAATATTTAATAATTTGATCAGCAGTTATCCCCTTTGAAAACGCTCTAAACACAGAACCTTCACTAAATCTAGCTTTAACCAAATTAGGTAACTCATATTCTATCTCAGAAAACAATTTTAATATACTTTTCTCATACTCTTGCTCAGTGTATGCGTAAATTTTATAATTCGTTTCTAAAATTAAATATTTTTCAGATGGCTGATGTTCCATAAATAAATCTTCAAGTTTAAATTTGTTATTTTCTATAAATCCAATTGATTCAAGAATTCTATAAAACTCTTTGTTTATTTCTGTTGAAGGTTCAAAGATCAAATCTAAAAGATTTTCAAAATTTTTTTTTTCATTCCCAACATACTTAATAGCATTAAATATCAAGAACCAACCTTGATTTTTCTTGCTAAACATCAGAAATTCAAATCCTTTGTTGGTTATTTGATTGTTCATGTCTATTAACTTACAAAAATTAAGGAAAGGATCTTGTCTTGGCTGAACTATTGCTTTTAGAATCTTAGAAAAGCTTTTATTGATCATTTTAAAACCTACTGGTTGTTTTAAGAAACCTTGAAGCAGATTATCTCTAAATTTATGACTTAGTTTTATTAAATTGTTGTCTTTTGTGATTAAATTTAGGTTAAATAGCAATTTTAGATCTTCTTTTATATTCTCCAAATCCATAAGAAAGGAATAGTTAATATTTGTATGAAGAAGGTCGAATATCAGCCTTTGAGTGGTTGAAGGTAAGAATTTAAGTATAACTAACGATAATTTGGTTGTTAAGGGGGGTTTTTCAATGTTGACATAGTCAATTAGGTTGGTTGGAAATGGCATTGAATTTTTTTGTATTCTGGAAAAAAAAATTATTTTGTACTTTAACATGAAAATGATTAGAGGTATTGTATGATCATGATATATAGTTATATGTGTGTAATATAGATGATATAACGTGATAAGGAGTAGTTATATGTGTATAATATTATTATATAACGTGAAACGTACATGATCAAGCGATATGATTATAATATAGAAGATATAACGTGATAAAGGTAGTTATATGTATATAATATTATTATATAACGCGTTTGATCACATCATATGAGTATATTATAGATAATATAACGTGATTATCACATTATTGGTTTATAATTTGAGTATATAACGTGATACATACTTAAAAATTAATAAATTAAAATGATCCATTTCATATGATCATAAGCTTAAAATAAAACCACGTGATCATCAATTAATACATTTTTATGTGTATTTATATAATATTTAATACTATTGGTTCATAAAAATGTTTCAAATATTTTATAAAATAAAAATTTTTAAAAAACAAATATGAATTTCTTCAATTGCTGCTATGAAGAAAAGATTGAAAACATGCAATTACTTCTATTGGGAAGGGAAGAGTCTCTTAAATCATTCTTAAGCTGCATGGGATGGACAACTTGTACCAATTTGTTCGATGAAATCACTGTTTCTCATAATGGAGCAAATCTTACAATAAGAGTTCTTGTTATAAATGATAATTTGACATACTTGCACACAATATTTGAGGGTAACTCTAATGGTATCATTGCTGTTGATTGTGATGAGACTTTGGGTAAGAACAATGCTTATGTTCTTTCAGTGTCAGTAAATAATCAAAAAAACACTGAAAATACACCAAAGACTTATTTTGCTACTTTGAAGAACAACAACACGGAATCCTGCAGGGATGGCTTGACTTGGTTGGTAAAGAATGTGAAAAGCCTTCAATAAATAATCGTAAATTTAATACAAAATAGTTGTTGATTTAAAATATAGTTTTAGTGCTTTTATATATGTTGATGTGGTAGATATAAGCAATGAAAAGGATGTTATGTTTATTATATTTGTGTATGTTAAATTTAGTGTATATATTAGTTAGTTATTCAAATTAGTTAGTCAAATTAGTTAGTCAGATTAGTTAGTCAGTTAATCAGTCTAATATATATAAATTAAGTATGAATATATCTTTAGTATTAATAAGATTATTTAATTCACACCATACAAATATTATAAAAATTTATTCTATTGTATTTATACCGCTTATGACAGTTGTATTGACTTGCTATGTCTTTCTACTTACTTATAATTATTCATAGCTTTATAATAAATTATATAAATGCTAAATATTTATATTTCTAACCTTCTATCACAACATACTTATTCAATGATATTTTTCAAATTATTTTTTAAAAAATAAAAAAATTTACAAGACCATGTACAAATATGAGCATGATGTTATCATAAAAGAGTCATTACTATCTAAAAAGAGCTTAGAAGAGTTCTTAAATGACATTCAAATAAACATTATTAGACATGAAGCAAATGAATTAGAGATTGATGTAAAGAATATCCATCCAAGTCTAGCAAATGCAATAAGACGCATTCTAGACTCAGAACTACCAACCATAGCAATAAAAACTGCTTCTATTGCCGAAAACAACACAATCTTTCCAGACGAATTCTTAGCTCATAGATTAGGATTGATACCTATAATAGCAGATCCTTCAAAATTTAAATATAATGTAAGCTATCCTGGCTTTACCTTACAATACGAAAATAAAACATCAGAAAATGTAAATTTAACTTCTGATCAATTAATAGCATCAAGTCCTTCTTTTAGAGCCAAACCAAACATTACTATTTGTAAGTTAGCACCTGGCCATAAGGTTGATATTACTATGACAGTAAACAAAGGTGTAGCTAAGACTCATGCCAAGTATAGACCAGTCTCTTTATGTTCGTATAGACTCATGCCTTTAATAATTTTAGAAAAGGATTTTCTTGGTGATCAAGCTATTAAGCTACAGAGTTGCTTTCCAAAAGGTGTTATTGATATTATCAATAATAAAGCTGTTGTTGCCAATCCTAGACTAGATACAGTGACAAGAGAAGTTTTAAGGCATGAAGAGTTTAAAGATCATGTTGTTCTAACTAGGGAAATTGGATGGTATTGTTTTACAATAGAAAGCATTTATCAAGACCCACTTTATCTATTTGAAGAAGCTATAAAAGTATTAATAGAGAGATGTAAATGTCTAAGAAATGAGGTTGAAGCCTTTTCTATTGAATAAATAAAATATGTTAGAAGTTGATTAGTCAATTTGATATTATTTATATATTAAGCATTTACACTGCTTTGAAAAATTATAATGAAATTAAATATATATGTATTGTTATATTTTTTATATGAGTTCAAAATATAATATTTATTGTGATCATGTTTGCAAAAATGTAGTATCCTGAGATTTAATGATTAACATGTATTCCATGAGGCCTATAAATAACCAAAGCATAGTACTTTACCATTTCATAGTCCATATGGTTCCATATTTAACAGTTTTTTGACCTTTTAGTTTTCGCTTAATATAGTTGAATTTGGTGATCATGGTAAATATTTCCTTAAATTCCAATTTTTAGAACTATTTAATGCCTGAACTGAAAAATAAAAGTAGAAAAAATCATCATAAATACAGATTCCTTGAGTTTTGTGCAAAACACAGCAGACATCAATAACTTGATTAATGAACACAACTTTACCTACTCCTTCGAATGATTTACTGATGATAAAATATACTTATGATTTAACCTTTCCCATTTCCTTAGTCGCACAAAGTTTCAATTTTTTACTGATAAAGGCTAAATTAGCACTCATCAAGAAAATAGTTAATTCAAGCCATTCTTTTAATAATTATAAAAATCCATTACATATTTTTTCGTAAATAAATACAGTACTCCAAAAAAAACCAGACACACCAAAAACTTTGTTTAAAAGGTGTAAATTTACAATTTAAAAACAAATTGAGCTTAATAGTAAAAATAAATCTTTAATTACTTCTGATTTTTTAAATCGCGCATTTTATATAAACCCTTTTAAAATTTTTAATTAAAAACAAATAAAAAACCAGACCTTTTATTTAATATGATGTATGACCACCTTTTCTTACGATAACTTCTTAAATTTTGTCATACATGGATCTATTAATGTTCTACAATATAAAATACCGACATCAGACCATATTTCACTAATTCTTGATATTAAATGTGTCTCGTTTTCAAAAACAACATTTCTTAATTTTTTCTTTAAAAAAGCCCATAGATGTTCTATAGAGTTAAGATATGGGCTCTGCGACGGCTATTCTAACGCCCCAATATTCATATATTTAACAAACTCTGATGCCATCTTACTTTTATGCTTTGGATCATTGTCTTGTTAAAATTTAGATTTTGAAAATTATTTTTTCCTCAAAACTTTCATTTAAATAATTACTTAATATTTAAGGTTTCATTCAAAAACACCAAATTTCTAACATTTTTTCTTACCAAATTTAACAATTTCATTCATAGGCGTTGATTTATTTCTTAAATTTGTACATTTTACCTCTCAGAGTCATTATAAATGTTAAAAACATCGCTAAAGTAGTCTTGGTCTCTAAACAACCACATTTTGCAAATTCTTAATCTGTTAATGATTTGCACATTTGATAATTTTGGCTTAGATGAAGGGTAAACACATCTAAAATGATTTTTCTTTAGAAAATGACGCAAACTTTCATCACAGATACTTATATTTGACTCATTTTCAATCATTATTTTAATATTAGGGTATGTAGTGTAGAGTTTTTTATTCCTTTTTCAACTAATTTGATATTGCTGATATCAATTAATTTATTCCTGCCACTACCACCTTTTCCTTTATCCTCTTTATCATTTTGTATTTTCTAACGAAATCATGTATTCTAGATCTAATAACGTCGGTTTTTACACTGATTTTGCGTATTGAAAACCCCATAAAAATTAGCTGAAAAATTCAAGCTATGTCGAATTTAGAAACATGTTTACAAATTAGTGTATTTGTTTTATATTTATAAAAAAGGGTAAATTTCATTGTATTTTTTTCTAAGTGTCTGGTTTTTTTATTGGGTTTTAAATAAAAATTTTATCAAAAGAGTTTTTATAAATGCTTGATTAAAAAATAAAATAGATATACTTATACTATTAAACTTAAATTATTATTTTTTAAAAATTTACACTTTTTATATAATCTTTTTGAGGTGTCCAATTTTTTTAGGAGTACTGTACCTTTGCGGGTATAAAGGATTTATCAGCTATTCTTAAATTCTAAAAATCTTCATCTGAAATCCCTTTTTCCTATTCTGCCTCTTGTGGTTAAATTTACTTTCATCGATTTTGACATATGATCTCTTCAACGCCCAGACATATTGGATTTTGTTTAAAATAAATGTTTTATTAATCATAAAACAGTATTTTATGATAAATTGATTCATATGCCTTTTTAATAGTTACATAGCTTTTAAAATGAAGTGTTAAATTCCTTTATAACTATTCTTATGCATACATCTTAATCTATTGATCTTTTGTATTTTATCATAACAAATTGATTTCACAAGATGGTCATTCATGAATTCGTTTAAGGGTACTTATATCCATTAAATATTACATTAACATATCATTATTATTCAAAAAAGGGGCTCTAACGTATTAATTAAGTAAATACTTGGCATTATAGTTTAAAACTTCAAAATTTTAATACTCAATAAAACATTAAATTTTATACATTTGTAGTCATAATCTTGAATATTACTTTTTACATTTATTTTACACATTAATAACTTTAAATAATTTGTTATTTTTTTATGCCTCTATTAATGCATCGTGTCCCGTTAATACAACCAACCCCAAATTATTTTATTATAAAACAGAGTTAACTTTTATGATGCTCCTTTTTTGAAAACTTTAATATATTAAATTTTTGAATTCATATAACAATAAATATGTATTTAAAGACTTAATTCTATTATATTTTTTAATATAGCCTTATCAGCCCAAATTTTTTATTTTTGGGGTGCTACTTTTTTTGCAAAATAGTGTAAATCTATCATATATAAATATTTTTTCACGTGTAAATAAATCTATCATGCATAAATACTTTTGCATAAACGAATCTATCATGCATAATTAAATCTTCCATATATAAACAAATCTATCATGCATAAATAAATTTTATATTTTTACTTAACCTTAAAAACAAATCAATTTTTATTAAAATGACCAATAACATCGTTCAAATACACAATCAACCCTTCCTTAGACTCAAATAACCTATCAATGTTGTATAAAACCTCTTCTTTGCTATAAATTGTATCAAAATCTATCAATTTCTTTTCTCTCCAAATTTTTTCAAGCTTAACGAAATGTTTGTTAAAATTTGCATCATTTTTACATTCTTCAATATATTTTTTAACAAAGAGCTTTATTTTTGCAATAAGACTATTTTTTTGTTGTTCAGTTTGTAGTATTTCATTTACTAAGTAAAATATGTTAAGCCTATGATGAATACTAGATTTACTAAAAGCATATTCAAACACTTCCATGATGTTAACATGGTCATAGTCAAAGGTTCTAACATATAAAGATAGTGCCATTATACTATCACTGATAGGTTGTAGCATATAAAGCTCATTTAACAAATAGTCTTTGGCTACGTGCATTTTGGATAAGGAAAAAATTTTTATTTAGTCATGTCGTGGTCAGTAATGTTCAAGGTCGGTCATGGTCAGTAATGCTCAAGGCCAGGTTACATCAGATCAGGTGCCATATTATAAAGAAAATAATAATTTTATATATCAAAATCTTATTAATTATAGTAAAAATTATTATTTAACATTATAGTCAATATGATTAACCATCAATACTTATGATCATTATAAAAATTTTATAATAAAAAATATTATTTAAGATAAATATAAAGACAATCCTATCATTATTATATGATATATTATATCAATAGCCTAATAATACACATTATTTACTAGCCTTATATACCATACAACTAGCCACATATATATTTACACTAAACTACTAGATGATTATTGGCAAACAATAAAAAATTTTATCTTTAAAAATTTAACCACTCCAAATGAAGAATAAAGATCCATTTTTTCAACCAGACTCTGTCATAACAGATCCAAACATTGGTACTAATTATTATATAAAAAGAAACATAGGAATGGGTGCTTATGCTCAATGTTACTTAGCATATGTACAAGATCAACCATACGCTCTCAAAATAGTTGATTTTAACTCCCTTAAGAATGAAAGAGTCAAAGAAAAACTTAAAACAGAAATAGAAATACACTCTGCACTTGACCATCCCAACATAGTTAAGCTTTACACATACTTTAAGCTAAATAACTACGTCATAATGGTCTTAGAACTGTGTGAAAGAGGGGCTCTAGATGAACTATTAAAAAGAAACAAAAAAATCAAAGAAAAATACGTTAAAAAGTTTCTACTACAACTCTTAAATGGACTTAAGTATCTCCACTATGATAGATCTATCGTACACAGAGATTTAAAACTTGGAAATTTATTTCTTGATGGTCAACTCAATATAAAAATTGGTGATTTTGGTTTAAGTGCTACTATGAAGGATGGACAGAAAAGAATAACAGTTTGTGGCACACCCAACTACATTGCACCTGAGGTGCTCTTTAACAAGGCACACGGACACTCATATGAGGCTGATATATGGTCAGTAGGTGTAATACTTTATACACTCCTGGTAGGAACACCCCCCTTCCAACAAAAGGATGTCAAAGATATATATAAAATGATTGAAAGAAATGAATATACATTTCCAGATGACTGTATGCTATCATCTGATGCTACAGAAATCATAACTATGATATTAAACAATGATCCTTTAATGAGACCATCAATTGAAGAAATAGAATCACATACTTTTCTTAGTCTTAGTGATAATCTTGCTCAAAAAATACTTAGAAATATTTCAGATTGTAATTACAAAATTTATGATTTTAATGATGAATATGTTGTATTTTCGCTACCATGCACCAAATTCGGAGGGATTGGCTATATTTTAAGATCGGGTGCAGTTGGTATATTTTACAACAACAATGTGAATTGTTATATAAGAAATCAAGCATTGGTTGTTGTTACACTTCAAAGCAAAAATGGTAAAAAGACTTTGGTCAGTGAAGAGCATAAGCTAAGCAAAGTCCCTAATGGGTTTTCTAGGTATTTAGATGATATTAATTATTTTATTAATAATTATGGCAAATATTCTAGACATTTTGGAAGGGAAAATATTGTAAATAAAAATGTATTCTTAGCTAAAGTAAAAAGAATTGATCAAGGAATTATTTTTATAATGACCAACAACACAATGATATTTGACTTTTCAAGTGGTATAAAAGTAGCAATAAGTAAAAATGGCAGTGAAATATTTGCCTTTAATGATTGTGAAGCTTTGTGTTTTGATTATGATTTAAAAAGTTCTGTAATTGATATTTTAAAGATTTACAGCAACAAATGAATAATAAATATATTTGTTTAATTTATGAATATTATATGTTAGTTAGTTTAATATATGTTGTAGTGGTATGATGGTGTGTCAAGTCTCAATAATATTTTGTGTATATGAACTTGATTTCATTTTTTTATTTAATCTATACTGATAACCTACCATTAGTAATGAAAAAATCACTTTTTATACTTGTGGGTCTCAAAAAAGCTTGCTTGTTCGTACCTGACAATGTAAATATCACAATATGCATCATAATACTTTATTAATACAAAATTTTATTATAAAATCATTTATTTCTCCAATCAACAAAAACTGTATCTGTTCTAAACCTTTGAGTTATATCACAGTCCTTAAGATCATACCTATGTCCACTTTTATACATTAAATAACCAGTCCTAGCTATCATCAACCCATTATCAATACAATATTTCTCATCTGTCGCATATAACTTACCACCCCTCTCTTCTAACATGATTTTCATCATTTCTTGTAACCTTAGATTACAACCAACACCACCAACCATTAAAACTTCATTTGAGTTAACAAAGCTAAGACATCTCTCCATCCCTTCCACTAGCATACTAAATATCGTCTCTTGAAGTGAATAACAAATGTCCTCTACTGAATGTTTACCAACTAAAGTAGTTACTTGTTGATAAATACCAGAAAATGACATTTCCATTCCTTTAATACAATAAGGAAGAATTATATATTTTGATCCTTCACGTGCCTTTTTCTCTATAGAAAACCCAGGGGATGGAAAATTGTCTAAATTTAGAATTCTAGCACATTTATCAAGCAAATTTCCAACAGCGACATCCAAAGTCTCACCAAATATTTTATATTTATTGTTGTTGTAGGCAATAATTTGAGTATTACAGCCTGAAGCATACAATATTACAGGATTTACTGCATTAGTTATAAACCTTCCCATTTCTATATGTGCTACGCAGTGATTGACTGGTATTAATGGAATTTGATGCTTTATGGAGAGTGTTCTGGCCACTATCATAACAACACATAATGGTTGATACATTCCTGGCCCTTTTGTATAGCAAATTAGATCAATATCAGTTATTTTTATGGCAGCTTCTTCTAGAGATTCAGTTATTAAGTTGATAATATTATTTTTGTGATGATTTGCAGTTTGTTTTGGTATAAAACCTTCTCCATTAGGAGGTGTGTATGTTTTTCTCTTATTAGATAATACAATGTCGTCTTTCATGATGCCAACACCAAGTTTGTTAGCACTTCCTTCTAATCCAAGAATGTACATATAAAAATTTTATAAAAAAAGTATTTAATAAAGCAAAATTAGTTGGTTTTATATTTGACTGTTATTAGTCATATATACAACCTTTCAGTCTATTATGCAACCCTTCAATCTAATATACAACCTTTTGGTCTAATATACACCCCTTATTCTAATATACAACCTTTCAGTCTAATATAAACCCCTTAAATCTAATATACAACCTTTTAGTCTAATATACACCCTTTTAGTCTAACTAAAACCCCTTTAGTCTAAAGTACAACAACATATACTAAATTACTATTAAAATCAATCTCTATTTTAAGTGAATAAATTCATGACACATTGTTTCATATTATAAATAAATTTCTAAATGTTAAAACAATGTTTTTATTAGCTGTGGATGATGAATATGAAAATTTATATGGTCAGGCCACATACGTATTGAATTATATAGAAAATTTTGTTACTATGCAAGATAAACTAGCACAAATTATAAAAGGGAACTATTCAAACCCAAAACCAGCTTCATGGCAATACGTCAAATCAATTATACAACAATCTCAAGAATTCGCTAAAACATTTGAAACTTTTGGAAATTCTGTAGAAACGAAAATTTTATTAAAAATGAAAGACTTCGTTAAATTATTAGAAGAAAGACGTCATGACTACGATAGAAAGCTGAATGTATTCTTTAGCGACATAAACAATGCCTATAAGAGCAGCCAGAAGCTTAATGATCCTCTTTTACATGAATACATAAAGCACATATATCTGAATGAAGTAAATAAGGTATGTGTTGATCATGAAGAGGAGATTGAAATAATTGTTAATAACTTCAAACAAACAATTATAAACTTACATAATCAATTATCAGGCCTTATTCAAGCCTTCTTTGACACTTATAACACATTTTTTCATAATTACATTGATCTTAATATTGAAAATAATTATTTTTGTTCAATTAATAGCTATGAGTATGTAGATAAGATATTTAAGTCTAAAATAATGTATAAGAGTTCAATGTTTGTTGATTTTACATCATGTCTTCTTATGATGACCAAAGATCACATATTTATTATTGATCTAAAGAAGTATCATAAGCTATCTGAGAGTGACATAGAGAAAAACTTTATAAAAATATTTAATTTAGATAACATGACAAGCTTTAAGAAAAATACTTTAATGTTAATTGATAATAACAATGAGATCAAAATAACCGAAAAAGACCAGTCAAAGCTGTCCAAGCTATTAAAATTCTCTAAGCTTCGCTTCTCTGAGATATCCAAAAAAAAAGAGTTTATATCAAATTTTAAAAATTTTATAGAAAAAGAACAAAAACCAAATTCTATATATCAAGAGGTTGATGAGAATCCATGGTCATAAATAAAAACATTAAAATAATTTATTTTATAATAGAAAATGGAAATGATTGTAATTATTTAATTTTATAGAGAAAAAATCAACATTAAATGTCTCATAATATGTAAAAAATAGTCTTAATCAGTTCTAATATACTTATATAGTATAAATTGAACATATATCTCTTCTAACATGTCATTGAATTTATGACAAGATTTTTGATATTTAAAAATTTTTTTATTTGACGTCAATTCCAAATATTAAAAATCATCAGTAAAAAAATTATCACTAAATAAATTATGGATCAATTATTGGGGTTGATATTGCTTAAATTTAATTATTAATATTTTAAATATAAAGATTATTTAAATAAAAGTATTCGTTTACTGTGTTTATTTTATTTATAAAACTTATTTAATACATTTTTAATTATTTTTTTATTAATAAATTTTAAAAAATATTTTAAAATTATTTTCAATTATACTGTTCTTGATTAATAAATATTTCAATTTTAAAATTTTTAGTAAAATTTCAACCATGAAGCAAATTAAAAACTTAGAACTTAATCCAAACCTTCATAAACCCTCCAAATATATATACTATGGAACATCAGGCTACAGATTAAACACTAACGACCTTAATAAAGTAGTTTGTAGAGGAAGTCTCATCGCTTACATAAGAAGTGCCACACTTGCAGGTAAATATATCGGAATCATGGTAACAGGCAGTCATTGCTCGGTAAACTATAACGGCATCAAATTCATCGACTATAACGGCTCTATGTTGGAAAATAAATGGGAAATAAGCGCTAACGATTTGGTCAATTGCGAGAATCACGAATTTGACAATATTATTGACAAAACATTTAGAAAACACGATATACTTTCAAAAAAGGATGAGCGTATAAAAGGCAATGTCGTAATCGGACATGACACTCGAAACAACTGTATTGACCTCATCAAAAACATCACAACCACCCTTGAAGCCTATAGATGTAACGTTTTTGAATATGGTCTAACAATAACATCAGAATTATTTTTATTAGTAAGAGAATCTAACTTTGAAAATAAACTAGTCGATAAGTCTTTATACTCTGAAAAAAGGCTACAAGGATATCTAAAACTAAGAAAACTCACAGGCAACAACATAAAAATAAATGTTGATTCGGGTAATGGTGTAATAGAAAGACTTATCACTGATTTTTCATCAAAAGTACCAGATTTTTGTTCTGAAATAGTTAATCATCCAAATGGTATTTTAAATAAGAACTGTGGGGCTTATAAAGTAATTCATGATAAGGGAAGATGCAGGTTACCTTTTAAGAATGCTTCGTTAATTGCTTCCTTTAGTGGTGATGCTGATATGATGGTGCTTTACAATAGAGATTTTAATGTTTTCACTGGTGATTACCAAGCAGCCTTTATAGCTACGTATTTAAAGAAAATAATTGATGAGGAGGAGATTGAATGCAGTTTTGGTGTTGTTTATAGTCTTTTAACTAATTTGGGCGCTGTTAAGTTTCTTGAAAGTCGATTCAGTATGGTTTTAAGTCCGAACGGAATTAAAAATTTTAGCAAAAATGCCAAAAACTTTGATGTTGGCGTATTTTTTGAGTTATCTGGACATGGCTCTGTATATTTCTCTGAGAATTTTCTAAAAATAATTAGAGAGCCAATAAGACAGAATTCAAAGAACATTCACATTCTAAACGTACTTTCATCAATGTTTGGAAGGCATGTTGGTGATGGTTTTTCCAATTTTTTAATATTTAAATGTTTAATTAAGCACAAAAATAATTTTTTATTATTTGATGAGTATTGTTCTAGGCATTTGAAGGTACATGTGAAGGACAGGAATATGATAGAAGTTGATTGTAAGTATAAGATTTCTAATATGCCACTGCTACAGAATGAAATTGACACAATATCTGATAGGATGCAAGGTAGGACATTGATACGTTTGAGTGGTACTGAAAGTGATGTAATACGAGTGACAGCTGAATGTAAGACGAATATGGATCAGTGTGATTCATTGGCATTGAAGGTAGCACAGTTGATCTATGACAATTGCTGTGGTGTTGGGATTCATCCTGAAATTGATTATTTTCAATAGAAAAGGAATAATTAAACAAATTTTACGGAATTATTTTATAGTAATATTTTGTTTAAAAATTGATTTATGGGTGATTGTATTAGAAATGTTGTTTAAATGTGATATATATCAAAAATATATATTTTAATTACTATTTTATTATTTGGTTTTATTTATAAATTAAAAGCCATTGCTTATAATAATATATAACGTGGTTTTTATCTTGTCTTTCAAACACAGGCTTAAATATATTTTTTGATCAATTTTAACATCGTAATGATTCAATAATAAATATTAATTATATATTTTGGTATTTTTATTTAATAAAATTTATAAATAGTATATGAATCAACAATAGTACACATAAGACCATAAAATATATTTAAAACCAACATAGCATATATAAAATAATTATTATACACACAAAAGTATAAAATTTTTGTATAAAATAAAATTTATTAAAAATTTTATGTCAGAAGAGAAAGAGTCAAGTGAAGTAAGTTTTGTTGAAAATGAGGATGAAATTAGTGAAGAAAATCCTTATATTATGATTAACCACATCAATATGGAGTGGCCATCACAGTCTCTCGCCTCTAAAAATGGTTATATCTATGCCGGAACTAACCCAAAGAATGGTAGATCACATCTTTTAGAAATTAACATGGAAAATTGTAAACAAAATAAAGTAAAATCTGAATATATAAACAAAATATTAATAGATGAATTTATTTTATGTCTTAGTGATAAGAGTTTGGCCAAGTATGACTTTAATTTAAAGAAGATTAAAGAATTTAAGGCTGATTTTGGATATGGTCTCAGTTTTTATGATAAATGTATCTATGTAAGTACTAAAAATGGTGATGTGATGGTGTTGAGTGAAGATATGGCACTTATTAAACAATTTAAGGTCGCTTCTGCCAGTATTGATGGTCTTAAAGTAACAGATGATAAGATTTATAGTGGATCTAATGATTCATTCTTCAGAATACATGATCTTAATGGAAACATGATTTATGAATATAAAAATGACAGTGATGTTAACTCAGTTGATGTTATGAATGGTAGGGTAATATTTGGAGATGATAATGGTGTAATAAGACTGTTTGACACTAATGGGGAAGCCGAGACAGAAGAAATCATTGAAGTACATGATAAACCAATAGCTTGTGTTAAGTGGAGAGATTCTAGATTTTTTTCATCATCATCTGAAAGTGAGCTAATTATTTGGGATACAACAATAGAAGAAGAGAATGAGCATCATAGATTCTTAAGCTTTGTTCATGATGGAGAATCACAGTATAAAGAGATAGTTTTTGAAGAGGATAAGGTTATTTGCACATCACAGGATGGTATAACTATTTTTGAACCTGCTTGCTTTAAATAAAAATAAAAAAGGTTTTTTACGAATATTTTTGTAAAATTATTATGATTTTTTGTTATTTACTAACTTAATATGCTTTGTATTGTCATAATTTTAAAAAACTATAATTTATAACGTTATTTATCCTATAAATATTTAATTGGGTTAAATTTATCAATGGGGTTTTATTCCTATTGATAAAGTATGATATCTAATGTATCTGATTGAATAACAATATTGATTTATAAACCTTGTTATAAGAATATTAGGTTTATTTTTTAATAAATTGGTTGTTAATAATAATAACTGATTGATATTTTAAGCAATTATTTACTTTGTCAACTAATTTATAAATATTGTTTAAAGGCGCTTTCATTTATTTTAAGAATAGATTGATATCAACACAATTGGTTAATAAAATGTTATAACATTATAATGCTGTTAATTAAAATTGTATACTGTGGAAACTCTTAGACCCAAAAATGATTAGTTTTTGATGATTTGGAAAATATTTTAAATAAATATTAATAAACGGATCAAAGTTTAATTTCTGGGTGAATCTGGGGTTTGATATCTTTTATATAATTTTTTAATAATAGAATGGCTATTATTACACACAAAGTAAAATTCTTTGATAAACTGCCATCTGGTGCTTGTTCTTACCCCTCTTCTTATTTAATAAATTATAGAAAATTTCAACATTTTAAGTATGAATTTCGGTATTTTTATAACATATTTTACTTAGTTTTTTATATATTGATGCTTCATCGGGATGTATTATACTATTTGCTCAGATATTATTGGTAGAATAACCTTTGCAAATGTGCTTGTATATGACCTTTTTAAACTCAATTATATACAATATATCCGACCTGTTAAATGGAACTTTTCCACGATGATACTTTAATTCAAATTCGTCATTGCTTGAACTGTTTTGTTTATACCTTTGAGTCTACTATAACTGAAATATAAGTTTGGTAAGATTTGAACAAAATTTTGAACTATTCTTTTTACTGTATTTAATCCCATACCATCACACCCTATGACTGTACTTATCAGCCCACCTTACTTGCAATACCGAATAATTACTTTATGTTTTTCTCATAATAATATTAAGTCTACAGAAAATAAATCTTTACATAAAGGGGTGTAAGCTTTGAATTCTCCACAATTCCTTTTGATACACTTCTATGCGTAACCACTTTTGTTACGTTTGATTGAGATTTGAATCCTAATTAACCAACTTCATGATTACAATTATTAACGTATAGATTTCTGTAACCACGCTAAGTTCATATCTAAAAATATACCATTGTGTTAATTTTATTAACCACTTTTATACTCGACACATAAGTATAATATTTCATGTGTCCAACTCAGCAACAAATGTAATTCTATGAACTCGAAATCTTACATAAATGTCATCATTTTCTATTTCA
Organism: Agmasoma carcini (nom. nud.); assembly: GCA_029232285.1. Classification (NCBI taxonomy): domain Eukaryota; kingdom Fungi; phylum Microsporidia; family Thelohaniidae; genus Agmasoma; species Agmasoma carcini (nom. nud.). The sequence continues at coordinate 20,859 of JAOXFI010000053.1, read as the reverse complement.
TTTATTTTTAGAGAAAAATTTGAGCTTCGATCCGAATATCTTGTACTAAAGACTTAGTCAAATTTTTATTTCTAGAATTATATCTTATTAACATTCTATCCTCTTTAAATAGATTTTTGTTCAAAAATCAATATCTACTCATAAGGATAATAATATTTATAGGGATTCTCGATCTATATGGGCGGCGTCTCAATCAATAGGAGCATCTAATATCTTAATAAATCATTTAAAAATATGAATTTATTTTTTCATTTATTTTGCCTTATGACAGGCAAATCTTACAAAAAGATAAAGAGAGAATTGCAGCAAAAACGGATCAAATCTGTTTTTTCATTGGGTGAAAACAGACCTGTTATTTTTTTTAATAATTTACCTACAATGATTAAAAAAACGTACCAGACCGATAAACACAAATTAAACATATTTTTAATAGTTTTTACATTTGCAATAAATGCGAGCCATTTTGTAAACATGTTTCTTATAAAAGAAACAAAGAAGGGAAAGCTTGGAGTGTATGAGTAGATCTTGTGAAAACCACAATAAATACTTTTCTGTGAGAATTTAAAATTTTTAAGATTTTTAAATAAAAAGAGTTTAATTATGCATCTAAGATTTTGTATTTTAAATATCTTCTGTATGTATCGCAATTTGATTTCTAAAGTGATAAGTGCAATTGAAAAATTGATGAATCATTCCGATTTCTCAAATGATCTTCTTAAAGGTCTAATAGGATTGTTCAAGTTGATGAATCAATGCTAAACTATAAGTGTTAGAGTCATCGAGAGAGAACATTTTTAAATATGAACAGATGCTCTTTGCATTTCTGAAATTAAACAGATCATAAAAAAAGTATTTGCAGTTATAATTCCTTGATAGGACGAAAACTACTCTAATTTTCATAATAATGGGTTAAGTGGCTTCTTATTCAACCATATAGACTGATGAACATCAATCTTATGCGGTAATATTTGAATATAATTTTAATCATGGAATGATATGTCATATGTATGAGTTCATAAATCAATTTCATGGGGTTAATACAAAAGCGGTTATGTCATTTAATAATGAATTAAAGTTTAAAATCAAAAAGGGGTAATTACTGAAAAAAGCTGAAATTCTAAATGAATTTAAAGTTGAGTAAAATATATATAATAATTTTAGATAAAAATAAAATTATAAAACTTTAAAATTTCAATAAAAAGCCTTTCATTCATATTCTTTCCTAAACTTCAATTCAATAAGATAGAAACCAGCCGTTTTACTGACACAAAAATATTTCTTCTGCCATTTCTTAAAGAGCATACAAAGATTCTCAATGATTTAAGTATGTGCTTTAGTGTTGGGATCTATAAAATTTTCCTTATGCTCAACCATGATATATTCTTAATAATCCGGTTTATCTTTTCCAAACAAAAAGGAAACATGGACAGGTCATTCATCAGACATTACTATTGATTCTTCAGATATGACGTCTTTATCAATTGCCCGAGTTCTTTTTGACCGACTATCAACACATTTAATAAAAATATCATCTTTTTGTTGTTAATTGCTACAAATATCTATTAAGTGTATGCTTCTGTCTTTTAGTATACTTCGACTTACCAAGTGATGTTTCATCGATTTCAATAATGCACATAGTACCTGTAGCTTACGAAATTTTGTATCATTTTGTGTTTAGATAAGGTTTCCTAAACCTCTATACCAAATTATTACAGAAGGCTTGATATTTCTAAATCCCCAACAGTTCTAGAAATCTTTAGAATTCACAAAATGCAACGACTATCCTTAGAATGTCTTGTATAGAGAGCTTACTACCTAGGAATATTTAACTTTTCTAAATTGAAACTTTGGATTTTACATTTATTACACTTATGAACCTAAAAATCATCCTTTGTCGTTTGTGTCAATAACATGGCATCAGAACAACCTTTAAATTAAACATCTTGTTTTATTAACATTTGATCCTTAAAGAAGGTTTATAAATTGCCCGCCCAAATATTCTGTTGTTTTTAGCATTATCCATAATAAAGCAAAAACATTATATTTTTAGAGAAATTTTTAAAATATCAGACATTACTTCGAGAACTATTTAACATTATTAAGAACATTAAAGGAGTTAATAAAGATTAAAAAAGTAAATTATAATAATGATTTTAAGACGAGATATTATTTTAAACACAAAATACCTAATATTTTAAAAATTAATATATAAAAATGATTTTTCCCAAAAATTATAAACAACATCAAAAATCAATCATATGGGTATCAAGTTTTTAAGCATTTAATTAATTTCAAATTTTGTATCTTATAGTGTGGTTAAAACCCACCAATTTTTATATTTTAGGGTAACAAATTTTCGGGGTTTTAATTTGAGCTTATTTTTAAAAAAGAAATAAATTTGATAAATATATCAGAAATAGCAAAAATACAAAAATTAATTTTTAAAGGTAATAATTAATACTAAATTGTATAAGTTTTTTATTTTAATTAAAATTTAAATAATATATGTTTGGTTTAAAATTTTAATTTAATAATTATATTTTCATTTACTTTTGTTATATATATATTTAGTTGAATTTTAAAAAAAACCCTCCAGCCCTTTATTTTACCCTTTTCGAATCTTGTTTCAATTAAAATAACAAAGATTCTTTAGTTGATGCCTATTTAAATAAATTAATGATTATATTTTTGTGCAAATTTTTAGACATGATTACAAAAGCTGATGCTGGGTGGTCGATAATAGGAATCACAAATGCTCTAGAAACCTCCTACCAAACAGCATCAAGAATTATAATACATTATCTTGATACTGGTTCTGTTCAATCAAAAAAACGGGAGGTGATAAACGTTCTAAAATACGTTTAGAAGGCAAAGAAGCAATATGTGGCTAGATTAGCGAGTGTTGTGAATTAACATTCAAGCAGATTTCAAATAAGCTTAGTGAAAGTTATAACATTCATGTTTCTACATGCACTGTTAATTTGTGCCTAAATGAATTTCATTATTCTTTAAAACAATTTTCAATGGTTCCCAAAAGACAAATTGTGAAATACAATGAATCTGATGGAGACATATGCAAGTAAATCTAAGAGTTTAGAGGAAACTATATACGACAAAAACCTATTCTTTATTGATAAAGTTAGATTTTCTGTTTCAACAAGGACATCTAGGGGTGTTCAGTAGTCGAGAGTCCAGCAACAACAAATGTTCCTGCTGTAAAGACAAGAAATATTTCTGTTTTTGCTGCAATGAACAAATACTGTACGCTATACAGCAAAATTCATATGCGCAGTATCATTGGTGATGATTTTAAATTTTGTCTGTTTAAATTAAAACAACATTATGAAGAACGTGGTATTTTTAACTTTGTTTTTATTTTAGATAATGCTAAGATTTATCACTATTATAGTATTAAAGATTTGGTTGAAAATGGTGGATTTAAATTGTTTTATCTATTACTTTATTCTGTATCTTATCGAGAAAATGGTATTTAGAGGTATACTAGACATGAGACAGAATTAAAATGTTTGATATATGATGGGTTTTTAAATACCATCTAAATGATATGAGGAATACCATCGAAGGATGGTTAGATTTCTAAATCTCTCGAGTTTAAGAGAAAAGATTTATATTTAAATAAAAAAAAGGTTTTTAGTTTTTAAATTTAATATAATTATGGCAACATTGCTCATTTTGATTGAAATGCTGCTCATATAGATCGAAAAACCTATATAAGAAACTGTAATTTTGCTGCTTGTATATTTATTTAAATATTTTCAAAGTTTATTAAAACCTAACGATTTTAGTTGTTTTAATCAGTTATATAAAACACCAAAATAACAAAATAAAATAGATATTGATAAAAATCATAATTTGTAACATTTTAAATTAGAATGTTGTGTTTTTACATGGTAAAAGTTAAATACAATTTATACCTTTGAGATGGTTACCCTCTCTACCAATAACAAGAGACGTTTATTTATCTTAATTTAGCGAATAAATATAATTTCTTATATCCTGTAAACCCTAAAGTTTTAAATCAAATTATCTATTTTTTCCACGGCTAAAAATATTTAACAAGATCAATATAAGTCTTCGTGGCAAATAAATTTGTGAATTTCACATAATTTACAAAGAATAAAGAAATAAGCATTTAATATACAAATAATTTTTTTTCCACACAAATTTTGTATATGAAAGAGGAGAACAAAGATGAAGATATAAGCAAATTAAGTGTAGATATAAGTCAATTCACAGATTCTTTTAACATACTAAGCACAGAATCACAACAAAAAGGCACTGATGACAACTTAGATTCACAGAATAGCAAGAAATTTAAGATAGAAGTTAAGTCAGAGGAAGTTAAGCCAGAAGAAGTTAAGTCAGAAGAAGTTAAGTCAGAAGAAGTTAAGTCAGAAGAAGTTAAGTCAGAAGAAGTTAAGTCAGAAGAAGTTATAATAAAATCAAGAAGAAGAGGAGGTGTGAATGATTTAGAATCAGATGATGAAACAACCTCATTATTTACATCTTCAGATGGTGATAATATTGAATCAGATGTAGAAGATTCTACAGATATGTCAACACCATCTAAGAAGAAGTCAGCTAAATCAAAAGGATCAAATCATAAAGATAAGTCAAAAGCTTTAGTAACTAAAAATAAAGAAAATTCGATTTTATCAAAGAGAGATAGTCAAAATATTAAAGAATCACAACCTAATGATGATGTATCATCATCAACAGCTTCAAAAAAGAAATATAGTCAAAATATTAAAGAATCACAACCTAATGATGATGTATCATCACTTACACCAAAAAAGAAAGGGAAGAACAAACAAAGTAATGATGATGACTCTACTGATGCTTCACCTGTTCTTAAAAAGAAAGGAAAGAACAAACAAAGTAATGATGACGACTCTACTGATGTATCAATAGAACCTAAAAAGAAACAAAATAAGAAGAAAGTTACTGATGAAAATAAGGGAAATAAAAAGGTAAAAAAATCTAAAATAACGGATGAAGATTTAAAAGCCTTTAGAAATCGTTTATACACATATTTTTACTTCCTAAACAAGCCAGTTAACATGACTGAGCTTAATTTACAATTTAAATCAGAAAAGAAGATGTTAGAACAAGGTTTAGAGTCTTTGGTTAAAAAGAATATAATTTTTTCAAAAAATCTATCAAAATCTGTTTTTTATTGCTTAGTTCAAAATGATGAATATAGTGAAGATCTTGAAGAGAGGTATAGTGAGAAAATGGAAGTGTTTAGAGAATTAAAGAACATTTGTGTTAATTTAGAATTGGATTTGAACGAATTAGAGACGGAATTAAGTAATGAAGATATGGAAATTCAGGTTGAAGACTTTAAGAGAAGGGCAGAAGAGAATGAAGATTTGTTGAATCAAGAAATTGTAGATAAAGAAAGTTGGGACAAAAGAAAGGAGACCTTATTTAAAGTTGAAAAATTATTTAAACAAAGGAAAAGATTATTAAAGGATATTATTGATGGTGTAATTGAAGGAACGGGGATGAGTAAAAAGGAATTATTGAACGATGCTGAAATTGATGAATAAATTAATGTTGATTTAGTGAAAAATATTTGAAAGATTAGTATGCATAATTTTATAGAAATTTGAAAGATTAGTATGCATAAAATTTTAAATTATAGAAATTTGAAAGATTAGTATGCATAATTTTATAACAATTTGAAAGATTAAAATGCATAATTTTAATTATTTTTATTTTTATATTCTAAAAATTTCTTATAATTCTCCTCACTTATATTTTTTTTAATATCATTTAATCCTTCTTCATTATGATCAGAATATGTAAATAAGAAAAAAAAAGTATTTTCTTTATCAAAATTTAAATAATCAAAAATTTTAGTATTTCTGACTTTTTCAAAAACTTTTTTATTGTAATGAACGGATGTAGAGAAGAACATCATGAGTTCATCATAGAATTTTGTTAGAAATGGGACTAATTCAGGAATTAAGTTAATTATGCCATCATTTGAATCAGCTCCTGGTATGCAAAATATAAGGACGAAGTCGGAAGCAAGTTTAGAAGTAGGAGAGTCTTTAAATTGATCTAAAGTTCTCTTAAATGATACATATGCAGGATTTATCAATACTTTCATTGCTTCATCAAACTTTTCTTGTGAAATATCTTTTTCATTGTCTTTATTATTTGGAACCAACATTTAAATAAAAATTTAAAAAAATTTTATAGTAAAAATATTTGTATATTTTATATATAGATATTTGTATATATAGATATTTACATATATTATATATTTGTATATTTGTATATATTTCATTTTACATATATTATATATAAATATATTTACATATATTTATAATTTATTAATTATTTCTTTACATTTATCTAAATCAGCATTATCAAACACTTCTGAATCACTTTCTAACACAAGAACAATTGATGGTAAAATTCTTATTTTATATTTTGCACAAACCAATCCAAAATCATCAAATGTTTCATCTACATTCTTTATTTCAACGTTAGTATTGATTTGGTTCAATTTACTTAATAAATCCATTGATTTAGCACTTCTTGGTGCAGTGAATAACATTATTATATTATTTTCTTCAATTTCTTTTATATCTTCAATCTTTTTTATCATAAAATTATTAAAAATTTTGATTCAAAAGAATAAATAAAACATAAAGTAATATAATTTTAGATAATTGGTTGATATAAGTATATGTATATAGTATATAGTATATAGTATTTGTATATAGTATATAATATATAGTTTATAAGTATATGTATATGTATATAGTATATAGTATATGTATATGTATATGTATATGTATAAGTATATGTATATGTATATAGTATTTGTATATAGTATATAATATATAGTTTATAAGTATATGTACAGGGTTCAAACTTATAAATCTATAACAATTACAACAATTGAATATCACTATGTGTTGCATTCTTTATATTAATTAAACATTATAAATCATTTCATATTGTATAAAAAAAATACAATTAAACAATATTTAACCATTAGTATGTTCGATCTTTACTTTATAACAATCAATTAACTGTTTTTATACTTAATATAAGTTTGTGGCATCAATTTTAACCATTCTTCTTGCTTTAAAACCTAAAACCAGCTAATTTTACCTGATTATCACCCAATTTTTTCAATTAGACTTAAATCTGGTGACTGAAGGTATCATTCGAGTGTTTCAAATGTTTATGAGGCGAGACATAAAATTATTAACTTTATAATTGTCATATTAGAAAATAGTCTTTTATAGATTCAACTCAATGTTCTGTTAAAAAAAACACATATTGATATATCATATTAGTTATTAAATAGATTTCATCAACTAAAACACCCTTGAGTGTTGTAATTTGTTTATTCATCTAACTTACACATGTAATATTGTTCACTATGTATATTTTATATTCATTCGACAAAAGAAAGACTCAATTTCTTGTAATACAACCATTTTTTAGATATCAAAAATATTTTTATTTATAGAAAATCAATTTCATATTCATTATTGAGATTTTTAATATTACTTATTGATAAACTTTAAGATATACAATACCTTGTTTCATGTATATACCTTTACATGTCCTCCATCTCTTAATCCAGATCAGAAATAATACAACCCTTATAAAATCCAGACATATGATTAAAATTACTATAAGAAATATATATTAAGAATAAAATGTGTTTCTTGTTAAGTTTTAAATAAAAATGATAATATTTATAAACCACCATTTATATTAAATCCCATTTTTATTGATACTTCTATTATAAATATATTATATGTTAATCATTTTTATAATAGGAGTATCATATCTTTATTTTTACTAGTATTTATATCCATAATTTTATAATTTGTATTTTTCACTTTTACTATTTAAAAAAATTTATAAAAAAATAACCATGGATGGTTCATCACGATTACACAATGAATATAAGAAGCTAAGAAGTAATAGAAAATATGGTTTTTATGCTAGACCTACCACTAACATATATAAATGGAACTGTCAGATAATGGTTGATGGCTATTTCTATCCAATCACTTTAAATTTTAAAAAAACTTATCCTTCAACCCCACCAACAGCTATTTTTAAAAAATCTGTCTTTCATCCAAATATTTATACGAGTGGCTCTGTCTGTTTAGATTTACTTAGTAGTAATTGGAGTCCTTCATTAACAATTATTGATATACTTGAAGGCTTAGCTAATCTTATTAATACACCTAACTTTAGTAGCCCAGCTAATACTCATGCATCATCAGTTTATAAGAAAGGACTTGATTTTTATAAATCAAAATTTAACGATGTGAATGAGACGAATCATAAATATTATAATTTTTTAAGGAAATGATGAATAAAATTTGATAAATTAATGATTTAATTACATAGTGTTATATGTATAAGTATATGTATATGTATATGTATAAGTATATGTATATGTATATGTATAAGTGTATAAGTATATGTATATAAGTATATAGTATATATAATATATAGTGTATATGTATATAGTGTATAAGTATATAGTGTATAAATATAAGTATAACTATATATCAATATGAACTATTATATATCAATATGAACTATTATATATAAATTTATAAATTTTTTATAAAAATTTTACCCAAATGTCTGAAGAAGTAATAAACGATGAAATAACACTATCCACTTCATTAACGAAGGTATTCACTGAAGGTTTGAATCACAACACAATTCTAATTGGAGCCAATGAAATTATCAAATGCTTAGTTAGAGAACAAGAGAAGGTACGTTTCCTTGTTGTTTCTAAGGACTTAGATCAGACCTACGTTTCTATTTTGATGAACTTAGCTAAGAAAAGCGATATTTCTGTTATTGAAATGGAAACTAGCAAACAATTGTCTGAATGTATCCAATCAAGGAAATTTAAGAAATGTGGAGCTGTTCTTATGAAGGAAATGATAGGTAAGACAAGGGAAGCTGAATTCATTGAGAATTTATTAAAATAAACTAATTTTTATAAGAAATTATATTATATTAAAAATATTATTACTGTCATTTTGCTTCAAAAATTTAAATCAATATTTTTTTTGATGTTTTATAAATTATTTTTAAAGCAAATTTTTATTTCATCCAATGCCAACTGAAGAAAGACTTGAGGAGGTTCTGACAAAGCTAGAAGCATTTGATGCTGATTTAGAAAGACTTACTGTTCTTGGAAGTGATATTTGTCAATTATGTGACGGTTTGAGGGGTTATTTTAAATAAAATGTTGTAATTCAAAGTAAATAATTTTTATAAGGGCTGATATCTATAAAAAAGTACAAATCAAGTGATTTTTTTAATAATCTTTGTTAGTTAAATCAATATATAATCATCTTATAATATATTATTTTAAGATATATCATAGTCTAAGCTTATTTTAAAAGGTTACTAACTATTATAGTAACTATATAACTATTATATCAACTATAGAGCTATTATATTAACTATAGAGCTATTATATCAACTATATAACTATTATATTAACTATATAATATTATATCAACTATATAACTATTATATTAACTATATAACTATTATATTAACTATTATAGTATTTTATTTATGATTTAATATTCCTTTACTGTATAAATATCAATACTTACTTATATTTTTTATTTTCCTTATTTTCTTAAGAAAATTTTTTTTGAATTTCCTATCCTATGGTTGGTTTAGACCATGAAGAGAATAGTGATGACAATCTATCAAGTGATAAATCTTTACAAGAAGATCATAAGACTAAAGATACTTCAAGTACTATCAAAGAAACACAAGAATCAACTAATATAACTTTCTCAGATGATATAGATTCAGAAAATGATAGTATAAAGACTCAAGAAGCTTCTAATCAATCTCAAAGTAGTGATATATCCAATAAAGATAGCTCAAATGTTAAAAAAATAAAAAATGATAATAATAATAATGATGATGATAATGGAAATAATGGAAATAATAATGATGATAATAATAATAAGGATGATGATAATGGAAATAACAAAAATTATGGTAATGATATAAAAGATAAGAATAATTCTATTAATGATATTATTGATAAGGATGATGATACTATTCAAAATATTGAAAAAAATAATACTTACAAACCTACAAAGTCAGATACTACCGTTTTCGACTCTCCAAAGAAGGTAAAAACCACCAAATCTGTTTTTAAAATTGAAACTGAACAATCTGAAAATATTTTTTTAAAAAAAAATAATACTACTAATAGTAATAATAATAAAAAAGGTATTAAATCTTCATTTTTAACAATGAAAATCAAGGATATCAAGAAAAAAGAAGACGTAAAGGTATCAAATGATTGTATTGGTGAATGTACACTCTTTTATATGGATGAGGATGAATATTTAGAATTTGGAGAAGGTTATATTTATATAAGAAATGATATTTTTATATTTTCTAGAAAATTCATTACTAAAATTATTAAGGACAACATTAGAGACTTAAAATTTATTTTTAATGATTCAAATGATATTTTTTTTAAGATGAAAATTAAAATATTTGATGAAGATAACAATGAAAAAATAGTTGAAAGAAGTTTTAAACTTAAATTTGAAAAAGAATCATCACTTGAAGAGTTTAAAAGAGTAATTAATCAATAAAAATGTTATTTTACATATAATAATGTTTTTATGAAATATGACATATTTTAATAATATTACACTAATAATGTTGCGCTAATAATGTTACACTAATAACGTTATTATAATAAAGTCATAATATTAAGATTATAATTATATTATAGTCTTATTTTTTCAATATTTTAGTGAAATATGACATATCAAACCTGATATAACTATAATTATATATAATAAATCTATTACATATAAGTATATATTTACTACATACTTAAATTACATCATTTATACTAAATTTATACATTTTTGGATCAAATATGATATCTTTAAAAAATATTGGTCAACTTGAACAATAATCCAAATTCAACTAATAATAATATGATAATAATCAACCAATAATAAATAACAATCAATCCATATTCAACTATTATACAACTAATAATCAACTAATAATCAATATCCAACCAATAATCAATATACAAGTAATATTCAACCAATAATCAATATTCAAATATTATTCAATACAAAACTATTATTCAATACAAAACTATTACTCAATACAAAACTAATATTATATTATCACCCCCTTATCCTTAAAAATATTCACCCCTTTTAAGGGTAACCTTTTTTATTGGTTCCTGTTAAATATAAAAAAGAAAATTATTATGATTTCAATGATCCAAATATTTTTGGTTAGTCTAAGTGATGAAGAAAAAATAGAATACACTAAGGACTTAGTCACTATTGATAGCTTTTCAGTTGATAGAATCAAAGAAATCATAAAAAGCATAACATCAGAAGCAATTGTCGTCTCTTTTGACAATAAAATAGGTTTTAACACAGTTAAACCCTTCATTGATAAATCAAAATATTTTAGAACACTTAAAGAACTAATTTCTAACAAAAATTTAGAAATTGATGGCAGAAAAAGATTATTAGTGGATGATTTTACTTATAAGAATGATAACTACAACGTAAGATACTTCAAAACAATAGAAGAATACTTATTGGCCCATTACATCAACTTTGATACCGAAATCAACAACTTCTTAGTTAAAGATAAATTCAATACCAATTCCACATATGAAAAACAAAATATTTATTATGACAAAGATAATTTTATTTTAGATGTTAGAAATAAGTTCAAATCTACAAAATTTGGAAAATCAACATCATTAGTTGATGTTGATGTCAAAATCGTATCTGATTACTTCAACGAGGAGCAATTCTATTGCATGTTGAACAATCTAAAGGAAAAAACAACATTAAGACAAAAAATAGTTATTTGTACTTGCAATAAAAAAGAAAACGAGGAGTGTGATGGTACATGTCAAGTCACATCAATTTATATGACAGAAGACATTAAAGGTTTAAATATTCATATAGAAGATAGAAATGAACCTAAAGAAGAAGAAATGAATATCTATGGTTATTCTCCAGAACTATACTCTGAATCTAGAAATGACATATTGAGTGATCAAGATGTTTTAAATCTATATTCAACAATAGATCAAGAATTATTGAAGATTCTCGTCCAAAATATGTTATTAAAAGTACCTGAAAGCCATCCGAATAGAGAATCTTTTGTTGAGGAAGAATTATCAAAAAAATTAAAAATGAAAGAATTTGAAAAAATAGCAAAAGAAACAACATCAGATGTAAAAGAACAAATTGATATCATAACTGCTCTGACTAGAAGCATTCAAAGCTCAACTGAATCAACGGCAGATGTTCCTCCTTTAGAAATTGAGAATTTAGAAGGTGTTGTTGTAGATGTTCCATTAAAAGGGACCGATGAAAAAGAAGAAAATGATCAAGTTAAAGCACAATCTGAACCAATCAAAATTGATGAAAAATCTTTAAATTTACAACAAACTTTATCTGAATTAAAAGAAAAGGAAATGTTTAAAGATGAGAAACAATCTGTTATAAGCAAAGCCAGTTCTTCAATAAAATCAACCATTTCTGAGATTATTAAGGCTGTCATGTCTGATAGTAGCTCTAAGAGTGTTATGAGCGATAAAAAGTCTTTAGAAAAGAAAGAAGAGGTTGTTAGTGTCAAGGAAGATAAAAGTAAGTCTAAGAAAGCAATATCAATACATGAAAAAACAGTTAATAAATATCAAGAGTGTGTTATGTCAGATGCTTCATCTGTGAGATCAAAAAAAGAAGCTTCAATTAAGGAAGAGCCTTGTGAAGATCAAAAGAAGGAAGTTAAATCTTTAAAACCTGAAAATGAAGTTATAAAAGTTGTTGATGTAAAAGCTGAAAAAGAAGCAAAATCTATCAGTGAAGAGAAACAAAGTGAAAGTATAAAAGCTGAAAAAGAAACAAAACCTGTTGTTGAAGAGAAAAGCTGTCATATTAAAGAACAACCAAGTGAAAATGTAAAAGCTGAAAAGGAAACAAAATCTATCAGTGAAGAGAAAAGTTGTCATATTGAAGAACAAACAAGTGGAAGTATAAAAGCTGAAAAGGAAACAAAATCTATTTGTGAAGAGAAACAAAATGGAAGTATAAAAGCTGAAAAGGAAACAAAATCTATCAGTGAAGAGAAAAGTTGTCATCTTGAGGAGAAACAAAGTGGAAGTATAAAAGCTGAAAAGGAAACAAAATCTATTTGTGAAGAGAAACAAAGTGGAAGTATAAAAACTGAAAAGGAAACAAAATCTATCAGTGAAGAGAAAAGCTGTCATATTGAAGAATATCCAAGTAAAAATATAAAGGTTGAAGAAGAATCAAAACCTGTTACTGAAAAGATAAGCTGTCATGTTGAAGATCAACCAGCTAAGGATGATAAAATCACACTAAAAATCAATAGACAAAAATATATTTCAAAAGAAGAACCAAAGACAGTTGAAGTAAAAATATCAAAGGTTAAGGTTTGTGAAGAAAATGATAGCTGCCATTTGGTTGAAGGAGATGAAAAGCTTAGCACTTTATCTAAGCTTGATTCACCAGAAATTGAAGAAAATATAACAAATGTTTCAGTAAATGAAGACAGTGTACTTTTATCATCATCAGGTAATGATAAAAGTAGTTCCACTCCAGTAAAACAGCCTTCATTTATAAGTTCAAAATCTTCACCTTCATTTGAGGAGGTTAAAGTTAGTGAAGCTGATAAAGAAACAAAAATATTGAAGAAATTGGTTAAAGAATTAAAGAAAGGCGATATTGATACAATTGTTGATTATTGTAAAGCTAAGTCACCTTGCAAGCTATTGCTTGATTACGATGGCACACTCTTTCCTGTTCAAAAATCACCAGAGAATGCCAAACCTACAAAAGAATTGATCAATTTGATCTTGAGTTTTTATAAAGATGATTTGATTTTGTGCACTGGACGTTCTAAAAAGGTTGTAGACGAGTGGTTCCCTAAGGAAATCAAGGTATATGCTGAACATGGTGCTTATGTAAGAGTAGATGGTGAATGGAGTGAACTTATAGAAAAGAAGAGTCCAATCATCTACAGGAGTATTCTTGAATATTATGAAAAACGATATCCAGGGACAGAGATTGAAGATAAATCAACAGGATATGCATTCCACTATAGAGGAAATGATGATTTTAACCCTGAAAGGATGGTAGAAGAATGTAAAAGAATTGGAACACACAATATCATACATGGTAAGAAAGTGGTTGAGGTTGTATCTTCATCAAAAGACAAGGTATGCATTAGAGAGAATCCTGATCTTTGTGTTGGTGATGATGTTACTGATGAGGATATGTTCTATAGTTGCAAAGGAATAAGTGTTAAGATAGGGGGTGGCAGAAGTTATGCTGATTGCTATTTAGAAAATGTAGAAGAGCTATTAAATCTGTTAAAGGCTATTAAGAAATAAAAAACGATTTTTAAATTATTCTAAATATATTTTATAATATTTTGTATATTTTTTATATTCTAGTATTTTATAATATTTTGCATAGTCTGTATATTTTATTATTGATACTTCTTCTTATGTATTTATCATAAGCTTAGACTATTATAAACTAATATTTAATATTAACATATTTTTGATAGTAACTAGCAAATAACATTATCGTATATTTTAAGTATCTTTCCATCACAAATCTGTTATTAAAAGAGTGAATTTGAACCACCGAACAAGTATTTTTAAATATTTTGCAGGCTTTAGTGCTTGTTATAATCAAATTAAGCCTTTTCTGGTAAAATAATATAATTTAATAAATAAAATATCAAATTTTACTTTAAATAAACTTATTTTGTTAGTTTTTTTTAATTTTATATATTTTGAATTCTTCATCATTCCTAGCACCAATGTTATTTTAAATCATGTATATATAAGATAAATGTATATTTACATATATTTAATATTATTATTTCAGTTTAAATTAAGTTTATATTTGTTTTCATTAAAAAATTATATTTAAAAAGATATTAGTTAGTATATAAAGACTTAAATTCATTTATATATTTTTATTAGAAAAAAATTAAGGTATATTTAGTATAGAATATAATTTTACAATTTATTATTCAAATAAATAAATGTAATCATAGTTAAAGAAATATGTTGTAAATTCTAAAAAACTTCATATAAGTATAAATCAATACGTTGTAAGAATATATTTATCAATATTGTTTATTTTTATAATACAACACCTTTAAAATATATACAAAATTTAAATAAAGACGTAAAATTGTTGAAATTCAAGAATTTATATCCATTGAAATAGATGGAAATAAAAATTATGTAGAAATCAACATTTATTTGTGTTCCTTATTGAAGTTCTTAATTAATTTATGTATTTTTATCATTAATAACATCACAAATACAACTAAAGATGACAATATACATATAACTGGTTATGGTAAAACACTGAAATAATTAATTAATAAAATTTGAAAATTGGGTGATGTTTTGATTTGCGATCTAGTATTTTTTTACAAAGAATGAAAGCTTTGCAAAGAGTCAAGCAGGTCTACGTGGCGAAGAGTGGAAACATTGAAAACGACAATTAAACATTAACAGGTTAATACTTGACAAGGTATAAGGACTATCTTGTTAGCTACTAAAAACTAATATGCAATCATGTGAACGACAACATTATTATCGTAATTTCAAAAATATAAGCTGATTATTGTATATAATTATAATGGATTTATTTTATCTACATTTCATCTAGCGATTGTAAAAATCACTTTTATCAATCTATTATAAAAACAAACACTAAACAAAAGAGGCAGAAATCCTGTCCGCTTATTTCCTGTTTTTCTACAAACAGGAAATAATATCAGTTATTATTTACTAAACGATGAAAAGCCGAACCAGCAAGTAAAAACACCTAAACTCAGTAAAATCAAACATAAAAAACTCAAAGAAGAAACAGATAGAGAGTGGATAACACAACCATACGCAAAAGCGCTTATTAACAAGTAGATAAGTTCTTCAGGCAATTTTGAACCATTTTTAAAAGGTTTCAGCAAGATTTTAAAGACAACAAAATATAGGATGCGGTTTCAGATGGGATTAGTGTTATTACACACTTTAACAATCTTATATATTCGAGACTTTAAAGTGGCACTTCCCTACTGATAGAAAAGGTGTATTTCACTCGCCGCAAACTGGTTTTCCAGAGTGAACAAGATATTCCATATACATTTGAGCTTGCTTAAACCCCTGCAGGACCCAACCTGTTATAGTCCAATTAGCCGTCGCTTTTATACAACGTTACCACTCTACACCATGTGGAGGTCTGGACTCTTCGCAGAGTGCTGATTATTGTATATAAATGCATTAAACCAAGCTGCAACCAGATCTTATGATATTGTGTCTAAAAATTCTTAGCATTACCATCATATATATAATTTAAACCAGTATAACACTTTCGTTATATCTTTAGTAAATCACATAGGTGTATTGTCGTTATCTCACACTATTCACCTCTTCTTTAATAAATCTTATTTTTTATCTTTTTATTTAATTATTTTACTTTCTTATTTATTTTTTCATCTTTTAGGGTTTTGATGAGGCCTTTATATTGTTGCAAGAAACAAAAAGTAAACAATTGTGATTTATGCCTCTATTTTGTCATTTTATTTTTATGATCACTGCTTAAGATCAATTCTTTTTATAAATACACTGCCTTGCAAAAAAGTAGAACCCCAAAAAATATTATTCTTGTGCCCACTTTACAACAAAAATACAATAAATTGAATAATATAGAATATCTTGATCATATTGTAAAAAAAATGTCGCATGCAAGAAGTTGCTTATATTTAATTATTTAAAAGTTGTAAAAGAAAATACTCATGCCAAATCTATTCACGGAAAAAGAAAATTTAATTAGTAAGTGATTTGGATCAGTTTTGAGTTAAAATTTTATATCATATAATTTTGGTATTTTACGCAAAAAAGTGTGAATTGAAAATAATAATACATTTGATTTCAGAATATGACCAGTGTGTGGAAGAAAGCTAAACTCTTATGAATCTAATTGTTCTCGATACTAATTAAGGAAAATCAAATTATAACCTTATTTAAAATACCTAAAACCCCATATTTATAATTTAAAAGATTTACCAACAAATAAAGAATATATAAAGCAGTGATACAGTCAAAGACAAATTATCTCCAGGTATGAAAAAACAATAGATTTTGAAAATTCCATTTAATAGAATTTTAGTGTAATCGAATAAAAAGGTAAAAGTTATAATATTTTTTTGATGAATGAAAATAAAAGAATTTGTCTGTTAGATATTATTAAGAAAGTCTAAATTATTATATTTTCTCTCCTTTGTAAAGCATCGTATTTGTCGAATTATAAAAAAGCTTTAAACCATCTAAATGATTAACGAAAATTGTTTTTGTTGATAACATAAAATGTACAGCTTCACATAAACTAACATAAGCCTAAAATCTTAAAGAATCGGTAATTGTGACAAGATTTTTATTTTCAGTATGATGATGCACATTTCCAATATATTCACGATTTATTTAAATTGCGACAAATGAAATATGAGGGTATTACAATATAAATTTTTATCGAGTATATTTGTGCTCATGTTAAGTGTAGATTAAGTGGGTTGGGTTTTATAAAAAGGTTGATTTTAAATGTAATACGACTTGGATATATTGATGTTAAAATATATATTTTAAGATTTTATAAAAAGTATTTTCATTTATAGAGCAAAATGGAATAGTGTTAGGCATTGATTTTAAGGTGCGATTTTTCTTCCAAAACTTTTTTTAATATACACTGCTTTGCAAAAAAAAGTAACACCCCAAAAAATAAAAATCTTGTGCTAGATAAAACTAGATAGAAAAAATATATAATAAAAAAACTCTTTAAATGCATATATATTCTTTTGTTTTTTCAACATTTTAATATGAATTCTAAATATAATATTTAGTGTAAACATGCTTGCAAAAAAAAGTAGTACCTTGATTTTTTTTATAAACATGTCTTCTCTCAGCTCATTAAATAGCCAAAGCTCTTTTTTGAAAGCTTAAAACAAAATGCCTCACTATTTCATGATCCATATTGTTCCAGATTTAAAGATTTTATCCTTTAATTCATGTTTCTTCAAAAACCCAAAACCTCTTAATTTTTGCTTTATATATGCTTAAATGTGTTCGACGGGGTTTAGATCGGGTGATTTTAGTAGCCTTTTAATTAAATACTGATTTTTAGAATTAATCATTGTTTGAACTGACTTTTATTGTGACAAGGTGCATTGTCTTGCTGGAAAATAAAAACCTAAAATCCCATCATTAATGCAGATTCTTTGAGATTTTGAGCAAAAAGTTGTTTATACGCAGCAGCGTCAATATTTCGATTAATAAACACAAGCCTATCTACCATTTATGGTGATATGCAGCTCCATACTAGATCTGATCCACCACCATGCTTTACTGATGGTAAAATATACTTTGAATTTAACCTTTCCTATTTCTTAGTCGCACCAAATAAGAATTATCTGGCTGATGAAATATAAATCAACATTATCAGAAAAAATAAATGATTCAAGCTCATTTTTTTAAAAATTTTAATAATTCATTATTTATTTTTTCATATAATAATGTTCTTCTCACTTAATAATGGCTTAATAACAGGAATAAATGTGTTGATACTTTGTTTATTTATAGCTCTTGATATAGTTTGATATAGATACATTGATATCGTATTGCTTTAACAGGTGTTTTTCATCTCTGAAATAATGATAAATAGATTTTTATTAATACACTTTATAAAAAAATCATTGATAAAGAATTAAGCGTTATATTTCGTCTAGATCACGTTCTTCGATTTATTGATTTGTTTTTTTCTATTTATTATTGATGTTTTGCACTGTTCTGCGCGAAATATTGTGTTTTAAAAAGATAGAATTTTTGGTTAAACCATTTATTAAATCACTAATAACATTGATTTTTTGCTCTTCTAAAAGATGTTTTGACATGGGTTATTCGTTAAATAAAATTTTATTATAAAAACAGATAGAAACTTTAGGGTGCTACTTTTTTTTTGCAAACATGTTTACACTAAATATTATATTTAGAATTCATATTAAAATATTGAAAAAACAAAAGAATATATATGCATTTAAAGAGTTTTTTTATTATATATTTTTTCTATCTAGTTTTATCTAGCACAAGATTTTTATTTTTTGGGGTGTTACTTTTTTTTGCAAAGCAGTGTATATATAAAACAAACATGTATTATAAAATATATTTTTAAATTTTTTTATTTCAAATGATTTATAATATATGAAGCAACAAAGCATAGTAAACATGTTTTATTAATAAACATTTATTTAATTATGATAGGCTTGGATTTGTAAAAAATAGAAATGTAGCTCAAGATTGGTCATTTCTGATAATAGTATAATTTCATGTATTTAACATCACTTAAAGACAATAAAATTGAAACCCTTTGAAATTAAGGAGAGGTTAAAAAGGGTCTAAGGATTTGTTAATACACACAAGCTCACTTATTGCATCAGTAATAAGTAATTGTTCTGAAGATGTTTTTGGGGTTTTACCAAAAGATAAATTTATGCAGAATCTTGTAAGTAGAATAAGATTAAAGCAGGTACCAAATTTTATACCTTTGGTTCCAGAAATTCCTAAATCCATTCATTACCATTTAAGAGGTGGTTTTTACCGATTTGATTCAGGTATATATGATGTAAATCGTTTTTGTATTTTTATACAGATTTTCAAGCAGAAATATTATCAAAAAATAATAATTATTGGTTAATTGATGGAACATTAAAGAGTGAACCCTCACATTTTCATAACAAACAAAAACAGAAAAACCTTACAGTGAAGTATTTTAAAAATTAATCAAGGTACACCATATACTATAATAATAGATTTTGAAAAGTGCTTATGAATTCAATCAACAGTGCATTTTCTGATGCACTAGTTTTCGGTCAAATGATATGGAGAAATATTTAACAATTTGGTTTATCAGTTAAATATAAAGAACAGATATGGAAGTGAACAATACTTAGAAAATGTTTCTTGTTGTCTTTTGTTCCAATTAATAAAGTTACAGTTGAATTTAAAAAGATAAAATATGAATTTAAAAAACAATAAGATGATAATAATATTAACTTATTTTTAAATTATTTTAAGTTAAATTTATTTGGTAATGAACGTGATGTCATATCTCAATATAAGATTAAATTTTGGTCATGCTATACTAGGGTATTAAACAATATACAAAAACTACAAACATTTTAGAAGCATGGCATCATTGTCTCAATACAGAAGCTCGGCAGACACATTCTAATATGCTAGATTTTTAGGATTCTTATCAAAAAAAGGAAAACATAGAACAAGATTTAAAATTGCACAAATTTTAACTGGAAGGGGCATTGAATTAAGTATATGCGAATATAAAAAAGAAAATATATACGTGTGATACCATTCAATTATTATGAATTTAAATCAAAACAATTTTTTTTAAAAAATCACCTCTTATGATGCTGTCTTTTGCCATCATTCTCTCTAGAAAACTTCTTTTATTGTAGTTTCCAAACCTTTTTCTTGCTTTTATTCGTGTCTTGACCTTTCCCCAATATGACTCAATATTCTGAGTATGAGTGGAGGTTGAAGAATCAACAAAGTTAACACTATGATTAACTGTGCGATGAATCAAACCGAGCCGAGTAAATATTCTAGAATATGATTGCCATTCATCAGAATGGATCACTGTACCCTCTCTACATACAGTCTAATAATAGGTAATA
>JAOXFI010000052.1:0-51027 GCA_029232285.1 Agmasoma carcini (nom. nud.) | reverse complement strand
CTATGACTGACTATGACTGACTATGACTGACTATGACTGACTATGACTGACTATGACTGACTATGACTGACTATGACCGACTATGACCGACTATGACCGACTATGACCGACTATGACCGACTATGACCGACTATGACCATACTATGAAAATCACTAGGACCATCACTATGACCGACTATGATCGACTATGACTGACTATGACCGACTATGACCGACTATGACGACTATGACCGACTATGACCGACTATGACCATACTATGAAAATCACTAGGACCATCACTAACCATGACCATCACTAGGACCATCACTAATCATGATTATAACCATTACTATGAAAATCACTAAGACCATCACTGACCACCAACTGGGACTAACTATGACCATGATTGACCATCAGTAATCATGATTATGACCACATTTGACCATCACCATCACTGATTAAATAAAATTTTAAATTTTGATTTTTTTTATAAATAAATTTTAAATTATAAATTTCGAACTTTTTCATTTTTCATACGTTATTCATCCCATTGAAATATTTTAATAATATATAACTAACAAATCTGACCAATCAATCAATTAATATTAATTTCTCCTTTATAATTTTCTTACTATAAAAAAAAATTTTAACCCTTCCATATGAAATTTACATTTGAAAAAGACTTTTTACTTTTTGATGCAACTCGAGCTGGAATTATTTTAATTTTATTATATTTAATGGGAAATAGAATAAATGTATTTATAAATTCATTTACTTCATTAAATAATGTTGTGGGATCATTAATTGGTATTTCTGTTAAATTTATAATATTTTATGCAACATTTTTAATGATCACACTTGGAATTGAAACGATTAAGGAAGAAGAATAAAAATTTTTAATATTTTTAGTTATTTTAGATATTTTATTTATTTTAGTCAAATCTAGTCTAAAGTCAAGTCTAAATTCTAGTCTAAAGTCAAATCTAGTCAAATCTAGTCAAGTCTGGTCAAGTCTGGTCAAGTCTGGTCAAGTCTGGTCAAATCTGGTCAAGTCTGGTCAAGTCTGGTCAAGTCTGGTCAAGTCTGGTCAAGTCTGGTCAAATCTAGTCAAATCTAGTCAAATCTAGTCAAATCTAGTCAAATCTAGTCAAATCTAGTCAAATCTAGTCAAATCTAGTCTAAAGTCAAGTCTAGTCTGGTCAAGTCTAAATTCTAGTCTAAAGTCAAATCCGGTTAGTTTGCATAAATATTACAACTTTGTAAAAATGTAATATTCGTCAATGCAATTGCATTATTAATATTTTATTTAAATAAAAATTGTCTTACCTCACCACATGCTTTTATCTTGATAAGTAAAGGTAAATTAAAATATATTTTACTATTACATAATTTGACTTTCTAAATAAATTACTGTATATGATAAGATAAATGTTAGTTAGTTAGTTAATATATTATCTAAAATAATAACAATTGTTGATATATTTTATATTCTAATTTAAGAAATAAATAAATTTAATTAGAAACATTTCCTAATGATTGTAAGTCATAAGATCGTTTGACTCTCTTTAAATTATTATTTTGTTGTTTATCTGTACTTACTTTCATTGTTTCACTCTCTTTTGAGTCTTTCTTAACATTTTTAAAAGGTTTTATAATTTTAAGAAAATTCAAAACTGGCATGGTTTTTTTGAAAAAAAATAATTTAAAAACTCAATAATATTTAGAAATGTTAATTAAAATAGTTATTTATAGTTATGATATGGTTAGCATGTCTTAGTACCATACTATGTCAGTATTAATTAGCTATATTAGGATTAATTAACTATATCAAGGTTGGCATGCCATGCAAAGATTAGCTAGCCATGACAAGGTTAATTAGCTATGTCGGGATTAATTAATATTGTCAGAATTAATTAGCTATATTAGGATTAACTAGCTATGTCAAGGTTAGCATACGATGTCAGAATTAGCATACTATGTCAGGATTAATTAACATTGTCAGGATTAATTAATATTGTTAGGATTAATTAGCTATATTAGGATTAATTAGCCATGCCAGGATTAGCATAATATGTCAAGATTAGCATACTATGTCAAGATTAGCATGCCATGTTAATTTAATAATAAATTAATTAATCTCTCTATTTAATATATCGTAATCGTAATATAAAATATTTAAAATATTTAAAAAATTTTACCCAATGCAAAAAATTGAATATAATGAAGATTTTGAAAATAATAAAGAAAATATATTTTTAAGTTTAGCTAAGTCAATAGACTTGTCTATTCATAAATTTAACTCTACAGATTGTACTTTATTACGTTCAGCTCAAGAAATATCAAAATGTGAGAAAATGTTAGAAAAAAAAGTTGTTGATACAATTGAAACTGAAAATCTCACTAAAAAGCAAAGAATTAAGAAAAATAAAAAAATAAATCATGGAAGTAATAGAAATAAAGTTAATCATAGAAAAGGAAAGAAAAAGGTTGTGACTAGAGGAAGAAAATAAATAATTTTAACATACATTGTAATAATATTAAGTAAGGTCAATAGTTGAAGTACCAATCTTGACTATGATCATGATAATGTGACTATTATGGTGTGACTATTATGATGTGACTATGATGGTGTGACTATGAACTATGTGACTATGATCATGATAAATGTGACCATTACTGACCATTACTTACCACGACTGATCATGTCTGACTACCAGACCATGATTGACCACGACTGACCGTGTCTGATTATGACTGACTATGACCGACCATGACTGACCACAACCGACCACAACTGACCATGTCTGACTATGCCTAGCTTAAATATATCTCATTCTATGATATGACTAATTATAAATATCATAAAACAAATATAATAATAATTTATAATAAAATTAACAGAAATTATTTTATTTATAAATAAAATGTTACAAATTTGTTTCATATTTTCTATAAATTTACAATTAAAAATAAATATATGGATGATTCCCTCAGTATAGAATTTACTAGAAGTATTTATGAGACTGCTTTTGGCTTTATTATTCTTTGCTTATTAACCAAAAACTTATTAAAACATAAAAATTGGTTAGGTTCTACCTTTTTAGCTTTAAGTTTGGGTTTCCAAGTATGCTTTACCGCATTATTCGCTTTCCTTTCTACCGAATTTGATCTAGATAGAAGTATTATTGTCTTTTTAAAGGTCATAAAACATCATTATATCATTAAGAACATAGATCTATGCTTATTAATGACAATATCATTATTTATAAGTGAACAATTCTTTATAACTTCAATGTTTATGTACAATTCTAACTTACTTCAAAAGTTTTATTCTTTGATTAGATTACCTATTAATATTTACATTTATACACTTGAAAACAAAGGGTTTTATTTAACAATTATAAATGGTTTTGAGTTGGTAGCTGGTGGTGTGTTGCAATCTAGTAGTTTTAGGGGTTTAATGATTATATCTTATAGTATTTTTAGGTATTTTTCAATGATTATTGATGTACCATTTGATGTAAAAGAAATACATTATTATATAATACAAAATATTGGATTTTGTATTCTTATGGGATTGTATTTGATTATTAATAGCTTTGAAAAGAAGAATAAGACCATCAATAATACAATTGGCTATGAGTTAAAGACTAAAGAGCTTATGCTTTTATAATAAAATAAATTTATTTATCATAATATTTAACAATATAAATGTTAAGTCTTAATATGAAACAAAAAAATAAACATTTATGAGACTATGATGGTGTGATTATGCTGACTATGTGATGGTGTGACTATGTGACTATGATGGTGTGATTATAATGGTGTGACTATTATGGTGTGACTATGATTATGTGACTATGATGGTGTGACTATTATGGTGTGATTATAATGGTGTGACTATGATTATGTGACTATGATGGTGTGACTATGCTGACTACATGACTATCTGACTATGTGACTATGTGACCACATGACTATCTGACTATGACCTGACTACATGACTATCTGACTATGACCTGACTACATGACTATCTGACTATGAGACAATATAAATTATACTAAAATAACATTTTATTAAATCTTTCCTTATCTTTATAGCTTAAGGATAGCTGAGGTAACCCTTTAAAGGTTAGATCATTTCCTTTACTTGAATAAACATCAACATATGTGTTATTTCCTAAAAATATGATGAGCCACTTCAACTTTGATCCGTACATGTAAATACATTCTTTAGAGTAGATCAAACATATTGAATTTTTAGCTTTTGATTGGTATTTAAGTATTCCAATATTATTTGAATTGGTATTTTCAGGGAATGTAGTTGATATAGGAACAACATCCTTATCAAAGTTAGTTACTGAATTACAAATAGAATTTGGTTTTAAAGTATTATGAATTCTAACTTTTATTAACCAATTTATATTTAAAATTCCAATATAATATAAAATATAAATAGGAAGTTTAATACAAAATTTGAATATTGTAGTTAAGTTTATAATTTTATACTTTGGATTTAAGAAAGGATTTTTACCGGTTAATAGATCGTTAAAATGTGAAAATTTTTCCATGGTTAAAAATATTTTATATTAGAAATATTCTATTTTATAATAAATCTTAGAAATATATTATTATATACTATATACTATTCTACTATATTACACTATACTATATTATTTCTTTTTTTTTGTTTTTCAATCTGAAACATTAAATCAATTTCCTAACAAAAAATGTTTTAGTTAAAAAAAAAATATTATCTATGGAAGAAGATCTAACAAGACTTGATAAAAAGCAGGTATTGGAGTGTTTAAAGGATAAATTTGATAGAAATCAAATATATAGCAGTGCAGGCTTGTTATTCTTATCTATAAATCCTTTTAAAGACTTAAACCTATACAATGATGCTATAAAATCTATCTATAGTAGAAATAACAATCAAATTGAATCATCAAACCCACACCTCTATGGTCTAATAAAAGAAGCGTTCGAACTTAACCAAAACAACAAAGATGTTAGTTTTTTAATAACAGGCGTTTCTGGTTCAGGTAAAACTGTCTGTGTTTCTAAAATATTGGACTTTCTTGAATTTGATTCTTTAAGTGAAATTAATTTTATATTGGAAAGTCTCGGTAATTGTAAGACCCCCCTAAATAGTAATTCTTCAAGGTATGGAAAGCTGATCAAGATAACTGATCATATATCTTTAGATGTATTTTTATTAGAGAAGAGTAGAGTTACTTCTGGTCAAAATAATTTTCATATTTTCTATTATCTGGGTGAAAATATAGTAAATGATTATATTGATACAACAGGATATGATAAAGAATATGCTAAACTCTGTCTTAATAGGTTTAAAGATGGTTTAAGAATGATAAATCTCGATCCTGATTACATTATTAACATTCTTAGAGGAATCATTTTGCTTGGATCAGTTAAAATTGAAAATTCTAAAATTTATAATATTGAACCTGTAAAATCAATATTTAATTTAAAAAATAATGAATTAGAGGATTATTTGCTTAAGAAGACCATAAAAGTTAAAGATGAAGTGATATTTAAGTATTATAATGATGATAAATCTATAAAATTAAGAGATTCAATAGCTAGACTGTTATATCTTAACTTATTTCACTATATAGTTAATAGTTTTAATTCTTTAAATATTAAGTCAAAAATTAATAATAATATTTATTTATTAGATATTTTTGGATTTGAAAATTTTGATGTTAATAGTTTAGATCAGTTGCTTATAAATTGGGCTAATGAGAAAATTTATGATTGTTATGTTGAAAGTTCTTATAATAAGCAAAGGGATATTTTAATTAGTGATGGAATAGTTAGTGATCTTCCTATGATACGTAATTCTAATTTAGAATTATTAGAAAAGATTGGGGGTGTTATTGATATTATATCAGATATATCAAGATTGAATGGGTCAGGTACGACTTTAGGAAGTAATTTAAGTAGTTTTCTTAATTTAAGGGTTAAAAATGATAAATTTACTTATGAACATTTTGCAGGTGAGATTGATTATGATTTGGAAGGATTTATTGATAAGAATGGAGAAGAGGGGAGTCTTAGGATGTTTAATTATGATTTTATTGATCAAAGATATAATAGTGATGTGATTAGTTACTTTAGGTTATCTTTATCAAAATTATTTGATACTTTGTTATCAACTAAGATATATTTTATAAAATGTATAAAATCGAATAGAGAAAGTGTAGCTAATATGTTTGATGTAGGATTTGTTGATTCACAGCTACAACATTGTGGTATTTATGCGTCTATTGAATTATCTAAGAATTTTTATCCTTTTGTATTTGAAAAAGAAGAATTTTATAAAAAATATAAAAATTATTTGATAGGAATTGAAATTAAAGAAGGTAATTTATATGTATTTCTTAATAAAGTACAATATAAAGAGTTAGTGATGAGGATTGAGAATAGAAAGTTAGTGATGATGAATATTTTAAATAAAAATATGAGAAATATGAAAAATATAATTGAACAAGAGGAAGAAAGTAAAAGACTTGAACAAGAGGAAAGTAAAAGACTTGAATTACTAAAGATTGATCAAGAGGAAAGTAAAAGACTTGAATTATTAAGGATTGAAGAGGAGGATACCAGAAGACTTGAATTATTAAGATCTGAAGTTGAAAGTAAAAGACTTGAATTACTAAAGATTGAACATGAAGATAAATATATTGAAGAATTAAAAAAACAAGAAGAATTGTTAATAATTGAAGAAGTAAAGAAAAAAGAAGAACTTAAGAGAATACAAGAAAGGAAGGAAGAGAGAAAAGAATCAATAGAATTAGAAGAATTAGAAGAATCAAAAGAATTAGAAGACTTGGATCTTCTAAATTATGATCAAATACCAAATACCAATATTTTATCAAATAATATTCAAATTACTTATGAAAATGATACAACAATGGATTCAAATATAAAAGATCAAAATTTAGACTGTCAAATATTTAATGATGATGAAATTCAAGATTGGTTAGCTAAAAATTCAAGAGATAAATATTTACATCTTTTAAGGTTAAAAAATAGAGAAATTGATTATCTTAAAAGTGTTATAGGTTCTATAAATCAATATGATGATATTTCAATGATTAACACTTCATTTAATACTACAAAGGACTGTTCCATCATTAGTAGATGGTTACATAGTCTTATTTTGTTATATATTGAATTTGTACCTAAATTTTCAGATAGTGACATACCACAAGGACAAATATTGAGTTTAGCTCATATTTTGTATTCTTCATTATCATTTTGTTCACTTTCTAGTATTGTTCAAGAATTTAGAAAACAGTCTGATGCTTATGATACTGATATTTGTCATTTAACCTTTTTTTTAAGTAATTTAATTGAGTTAAATATTTTAATTGAATCTGACAGTGAAAAAACTGTTAATTTTTGTGAATTATTTAATAATTATGAAAATTTACAATTGTTAAAATATGAAGATTTACAATTGAAAAATGTTAAAAATATAAAATATGAAGATTTACAATTGTTGAAAGATTTTATTGAAAATTTATATAATATTTTATGTGATATTCAAAAGTCTAAACTTATTATTGAATTACCATCATCTGTGATAGATTATCAAGATTTGAAAGAATTTAAAGTGGCAGGTTCATTATTTAAGGGTTTATTCAGTAATTCAACTACAATTTACAAGTTAATTGATGCTTTAGAGTATTTTTATTATGTTAATATGTTTTATTACTTACCTAATGATGTTATATGTTATAATTTAGAATATTTGTTGAATTATGTTGATTTTAAGTCATTTAACGGTATTATGAATAAAAATGGAAATTTTCTTAATCATAATCGGTTAGTTCAAATTAATCATAATTTATCAAAAATAGAAAAATTATTACGAGAAATTAATTTTACAAAAATATTTATGGAATACACAATAGAAGTGTTAAGAGTTAGTTGTGGTAATGTTGGAAATACCATTTTAAATGATACACAAGTTAATATGATATTAAAATTGAGTGATAAGAGAGATTTGATAGTTAAGGAGGGATGTATGGTGTTGTTTTTATCTTTACCTATTGCTAAGCCATTAGATTTAAGTAATTGTATACCTTCTATGTATGATTATCCATTGTATCTACCTATGAATGCATTAGTTGATGTTATGAATATAATTAAAGATAAATATATTTTTTAAAATATTTATATAATTCAATTTTTTTAATATAATTGATTTTTATTGATTTTTTTTATATAAATATTTTTATATAATTGATTTTTTATATAAATATGATATATATTATTAATTTTTTTATATAATTGATTTTTTATATATAATAAATATTTTCATATAATATCATTTATATAATTGATTTTTTTTATATAAATATCATTTGTATTATAATATAATTGATTTTCATATAATAAATATTTTCATATAATATCATTTATATAATTGATTTTTATATAATATCATTTTTATAATTGATTTTTTTTATATAATATCATTTATATAAATATTTTCATATAATAAATATTTTCTTATAATATCATTTATATAATTGATTTTCATATAATTTTCTTATTTATTTATAATATTTCTTGTTTATATTTTTATTTTTAAATAAAAAATAAATTTTTTTCCCATGGATAAAATTAAAGAAATAGCTCAGACAATTCCTGCCTTGAATCAATTCAGTTCTTCTTTAAATGTTCCCGTAGAGAATTTATTCGTAGCTTTAGTTGTTGTAAGTGTATTTCTACTCTTACGAACTCCTTTTGCTTTACCATTATCAACCATTCTTAGCTATATTTTTGTACTAAGACAAGCACTTGTCTTCCTTAAGAGTCCTACCACTAAAACACAACAATTAAGACACTTAATCATCATTTTAATTACTTGTTCTATGTGCAACTTAGTAGAAAGCTTTAAAATGGCTGCTATCATTCCTTTATATCCTGCTGCTAAGTTTTCTCTAGTACTTTGGATGTCTATAAATTCTGAATTTGCTGAAAAATTTTATGCAATGGTTTATGCAAAAATACCTAATAAATATTTAGTAATTGGTAATGATGTTGAAAAAGCAGTTAAAAGAGCAGCTGAAGAAGTCAAAACAAGAATAGGAGATAGTAGTTTTAACAAAGATGAATAAAAATGGAAATCTATTTTTTTTATGCATAAAGAAGTTTAGTTAAGTTTTTATAATATTTTTATTTATGTATTAAAGTATAATATATTGTTTATGTATTGAAGTATAATATATTATATGTATATATTATGTATATATTATGTATATATTTATTATTTATGCATATATTATTTATTTATTATTTATTATTTATTATTTATTTATGCATTTAAAACATTTATAAAAATATTTTTATTTATTTTTCTATGATAGAAAACTTAACTCAATGCTTTAAAATATTTAGAAATGAAAGAAATAAAATTAATAAAATAAAGAAAAAATGTATTTTAGACTTTATAATAAAAACTAAGCCTGATTATTGTGTTATGTGTAATGATAAAGCTAAATATTTATGCAATATTTGTATTTATGCATGTCATTGTAATTTTTCTATTAATGGAAAATCTAATAATTTTTATAAGGAAATGAAATATAATAAAAAATTAAGTAATTTCATAAATGAATACAATGAGCATAAAAAATTTATAAATACTTGTGAAAAGTTAAAAAAATATAGAATTAAGTTAATTGATAATCAATTGGAATTAAATTTAGAAAATTATTTAAGAGCTATGAAAGAAAATGAAACTGAAGATGCTGAGAAATTTGTTCAAATTTATTTTGATTTGTTAAACCATAAGAAAAGTTTGATGGAATAAAAATTTAGTATAAAATTATGTATATTAGTTAGTTAGTTAGTCATTACAAGTTAAGACAACCCATGATCGATATACTCTGACTATCAGACTATGACTATGTGACTATGTGACTATGTGACTATGTGACTATGACTATGACTATGACTATGACTAAGACTATGACTATGACTGATATGACCTGGCTGACCATGACTGACCATTAGACTATAATCGATCTACTCTGACCATCAGATCATCTGACCCATGAATATGACTATGAGTGACTATGACTGACCATGACTGGATATGACCATGACTGACTATGACTGACCATGACTGACCATGACTGACCATGACTGACCATCAGACTATGATCGATCTACTCTGACCATCAGATCATCTGACCCATGAATATGACTATGAGTGACTATGACTGACCATCAGACTATGACTGACCACGACTGACCATGACTGGATATGACCATGACTGACCATGACTGACCATGACTGACCATCAGATCATCTGACCCATGAATATGACCATGACTGGATATGACCATGACTGACTATGACTGACTATGACTGACCACGACTGACCATGACTGGATATGACCACGACTGACCATGACTGGATATGACCATGACTGACTATGACTGGCTATGACTGACTATGACTGACCATGACTGACCATGACTGACCATGACTGACCATTAGACTATAATCGATCTACTCTGACCATCAGACTACTACTCCAACAACATAAAACGGGTTATTAAATAAATTTAATTTTCAATAAAAAATTCTTCACAAACTTTTCTTTCTATTTCACTTACAGATGAAGAATCATTATTGTTTACAATTCCAAAGGATTTATCATAAAAATTTAAAGAATATTTAGAAAAACTAGTTAAAAGAATTTGAGATTCACTTTCTTTTAAAATATCATAAATAATTTTGGTATTTTCTTGATCTAAATTTGCATCAATTTCATCAAATAAATAAATTGGAGAAGGATCATTCTTTTGAATAGCAAAGAGAAGAGAAACAGCTATTAAAGTTTTTTGACCACCACTAAGACTAACTATTTTAGAATTTAAATCATTACCAACATCACTAATATCAGTAATATTACCAATATCAGTAATATCATTACCAACATCACTAATATCAGTAACATCATTACCAACATCACAAACATCAATTCGATCACCACTCCTTTTCAAAATCAATATTTTATTTGTAATTTTTTTATAAAAATAAGTAAAATTATTTTGAATCATTGAAAATGTTAAATCAATTGTTTCTTCTTTTCTTAAATCTAAACGTTGAATAAAATTTAAAATTTCACTTTTTGAAATTAAAAGATTTTTAAGATTCTCTTTGACAAGTTCAAAATTTTCTAACTTTTCTAAAATGTTTGGCAAATTTGAAATTTTTGAATATTTTTTGATTTTTGAATTCAATATTTTTAAATTTGAAAAACACGAATTTTTATCATTTTTCAATTTAAAATCAAAATTTTTTAAATTTATTTTTTTCATCAATTCATTCCTTTTTTCAATTAATGAAAATTTTTTATTCAAAATTAATTCATTTTCCAAATTATCATCAAAGTTTCTTTTTGATAAAGAAAAATTAATTTCATTTTGTTCTAATTCATTAATTTTATTCTTAGTTTCAATTAATAAATTTTTGATTTTATAAATTTGCATAAAATTTTGGTTTTTTAATAGTTGATTTTCTCTTTTTTCAAGCTCATTTTTTCTTAATTCTAATTTCATTTTCAATTGATTTAAATCAAAATTAGTTTTAATGTTAATTTTACCTCTTTTAATAAAATTAATTTTTAATTCTAAATATTTTATAATTATTTTTATATTTATAGAATTATCATTATATTCATGCAAATGCATAAATTTAATATCTTGATCCAATTTTTTAATATTTGAATTTAAATTTATAAGATCTTGATCAAGTGATAATAAATTTTTAGATATTTTTTTATATTCTTTTAGAATTGAATTATTATTAGAAAACCCACCACTTATATAATTTTTATCAATGTAGTCACCTTCTAAAGTTACAACATTTATTTTGTATTTTTTACTTATTTCTAGAGCCTTTGTTAGGTTTTCAGATATGTAAACATTTTTACAAATAAATTCTTTGATATTGTTAAATTTGGGATCACATTTGATTTGATCACTTAATTTGATCAGGTCTTGGTGATTTGATAGGTTTTGATCAGAATTGGGTTTGATTCTGTTGAGAGGCATCAAAGTGAAACGTTCTTTGTAAGTATCTAAAATATTTGAAGCTATTTCATCATTTTCTACGACTATGTAAAATAAAGAATTTTTAGTGACAGTCTCAAATGGTAATAATAGTTGATGAGGTACGTCCATAAGAGTGAATACAGTGCCATGAACGCCTTTAAGATTTTTAATTTGATTGTAAATGTTCATAGAAGAATTTCCAGAATATAAAATTTTTCTTTGAATTGCATTAAAATTATCATTTTCACTTTCATAAGATTCTTTTAGAATTCTTTGATCATTCCAAAGTTTCTTTCTTTGTTTAATTAAGTCTTTTATGTCAATTTTTTTAGGATTTTCAAAATTTTTAAGTTCAATATTTTTCTCTTCTAATCTTTTTTCTAATGTTTTTAAATCTTCAACTTCATTTTTCATAGCATTAAAATATTCACCAGCTTTAAATAAAATGTATTCATTTTCAATTTGATTTTCAATTTCATAAATTTCATTTTTATTTTCATTGATTTTTATTTGAAGATTTTCATTGTTTTCATTATTTTTACTTATATTTTCATTATTATAAACACCATCACCCCCATAAATACCACTTTTATGCAAAATATTTTCATATTCTTTTTTCTTTTGTTGATTATAAACTTTTTGTTTTCTTATTTCATTCAATTCTAAATTCATAAATCCTTCATCTTCTTCCTCTTCATATTTTGTATCTAACTTAAGACTTTCAATCTCTTTGTTCAACTCATCAATCTCCCAACAATAATAATCAAATTCAACTTCTCTTCTTTCTAAATCACATTTTGTATACATTTCATACTCCTCCTTTAACTTATTAAGATTTGATATAGAATCTTCTACTTTCTTAATATTAAGTTCTAACTTATTTATATTGCTATTATTTAACGTATCAATACAGTCCTTACGTGCTGAATCATATTTATTAGCACCTGCAATCCTTTTTATAAGATCATACATCTCATAAGGCGTGTAATTAGCTATTTCTGTTATCTTTCCTTGCATTATAAAATTCTCTTTAAAAAAACCAGCACTTTCCATCAAACCACTCTTCTCCTTAAGACTAACTAGCTTATCATTAATAAAATAATTATTATTTTCTTTTCTAATAGTAAAGACTGAAGGTAATGGAAATCTAAAGTCCGAATTATCAATAACTAACTCTACCTTCCCTTCTACATCATTATTAAATAAAGAATGTACAGCTTTAAGTAAATTTGATTTACCAGAGCCATTCTTACCAATAATAAGATTCTTTTGTCCTAATTCTAGTTCAACTTCTTCTTTAAAACTCTTATAATCGTAAATCCTTACTTTGCTTATATGCATGGATAAATTTTTTTTCTTTTAAATTATATGCATAAAAAAATTAAAGTAATATTAAAGTAATAGTAAATCAATATTAACGTAATAGTCACGTAATAGCAAAATAATATTAACATAATAAAAATATATCACCAACAATAATATTAACGTTATAGTTACGTGATAAAAATATATCACCAGCAATATTATTAATATATCACCATCAATAATAATTTCTTTATTAAACCTGCTTTCTTAAAATAGACCCTTCCTTAGTATCATCAATAACAAACCCAAATTTTTTAATCTTTTCCCTAATATCATCACATAATTCAAATATTTTCTTCTTATTAAGATCTCCCTTAGCCATCTCTCTTATTTCACTCCTAAAATCATTAAGCAAACTACCAACACCCTCTCCATTATCTGATATTCTTTCTTTATTTTCATATAATCCAAGTATATTCAATATTTTTTTGATATAAGAATTAATCATCACCAAAATATCAGTAGGAATCTTATCCATCTCTCCATTTACTTCATTAATAAGTGTTCTTATACTCATTATTGCTGATGGTATGTTGAAATTATTTGAAAATGATTCATGTACCTCTTCTTTAGTCTTTATCAATAAATCTAGGAATTTTCTATCTTTTGATTTATTTTTCTTATTTTTTATCATTGAATCACTAACAGAAATAAAATTATTTATCTGTTTTTCAATTTTAACTGATTCTTTCAATGACTCTGGATCGTAATCCATAGGATTACACCACAAATTTTGTAAAAATGTAATTCTTATTTGCTTAGCAGTGTATTCTTTTAAAATACCACCAATAGTTAAGAAATTTTTTAAAGATTTTGACATTTTACATCCATTTATGTTGAGATGACCAGTATGAATAAAATATTTGACCCATTCCTTATCAAAATATGCCTGACATTGAACTATTTCATTCTCATGATGTGGAAACTTTAGATCAATACCACCAGCATGTATATCAAGATCATCACCAAATATCTCAGATGCCATCACTGAGCATTCAATGTGCCATCCTGGTCTACCTTTTCCCCATTTTGAATCATAAGCCATTTTTTCATTAGATTGTTTCCATAAGACGAAATCTTCCCTTGTTTTCTTAAAAGTTTCTGATTCTGATTCAGCTTGGGTCTCTGGTACTAGCAAATTGGTCTTAAATTTTTGTTTATATTTTTTAGTGTCAAAATAAATACTTCCATCAACTTCATAGGCGTAACCGTTTTCTTGTAGCTTTTCAATGAATAGTTTGATTTCATTGACATATTCTGTTACTCTCGTGACGAAATCTGGTCTTTTTACATTAAGTTTATCCATTTCAGTAAAGAATTCATCTTCAAACTTTTCGGTGATTGAACTCCACGTAACATTTCGCTCATTAGCCCTGTTTATTATTTTATCATCAATATCAGTTATGTTCATAACATATGTGATGTTATAACCAAAGTAGTCTTCTAGTATTCTTCTGATGGTATCGAATGATATGTAAGTACGAGCATGACCTATATGAGGAGAATCATATACAGTAGGACCACATATGTACATTTTGACGTTGTTTCCATCCTTAGGTTTAAAAACTTCAAGCTCTTTACTGAGACTGTTTAGAATTCTTATTTGATTCATCATGAGTAAATTTTTTTGAAAAATAAAACAAATAAAAAATTAACTACGTTAATTAGTTAGTTGATCAAATTAGTCATAGTCAAGTCGTAGTCAGGTTATATCGTTACATCATCATATCATTGTCATACCATAATCATATCATCATCATCACATCATCATCACATCATCACATCATCATACCATCATAATACCATCATAATACCATCATAATACCATCATCGTCATACCATAATCATATCATCATATCATTGTCATAATACCATCATAATACCATCATCGTCATACCATAATCATATCATCATATCATTGTCATACCATCATCATCATACCATCATCAATATAATATTACATCTTCTTATTAATTCAATATAAAATATTTACAATACAAATTTCTTTATTTTCTAAGTTCTATAATCTTATTTGATAAATTCTCACATGTTGCTTTATATTTCTCTAATTCGTCATTCTTTTCCTTTAATTCCATCTTTAAATCTTCTATTTTATCATTTAATTCAATTTTAAAGTTTTCTTGTGCCTTTATAAGCTCATTTTTCACTACTAAAAAATCAAAATAAGTTTCTTTGTTATCAATAATTTCCTTATTTTTGTTAATTTCTCTTTTTGTTGATCTATAAAACCTTTTATTATCTCTACAGCCCAAAATTCTTATTATTTCTTCAACATTTGTAGAATTTGAGAATTTAATAGCTTGATCAACAAGTCTTGGATAACTCAACTCAAATACCATTAAAAGGTCTGTCATTGCTAAAAAGACTTCAAAACCTTTCTCTAGAACGGATTCCCATATTCTTCGATGTAAATCTGTATCATATGTAAATTTTTCACTCAAAACTATATTTGAAGCATTTGATTCAACCTCCTCTTTTTCATAATTCAAATTCAAAAACACTTCATCAAGTCCATAATTCAAAAATAATTCTTCAAGTAAATCCAGCACATCATTTTCATCAGAATATTCTAAAAGAATTAAATCTAATATTAAATTAAGCAATCTTTCATCAACAACATACTTTGATTCTAAATTTTTGTATATTGAAAATATTTCTCTTTCGAATTGACAGTCCTTAAAGCGACAGGAGATAAAAATTTTCTTTATTATTTCATCATCGGATTCTTTGTATAAAAAACATTTTTTTATTTTCTTTTTTATAAATTTCTTTTTGTAAAGTGGAAATCTAAGGAATTTAGGAATGTGACTTATGTTTGAGTATAGAAAGTTGTTATCATTGTCAAAGTAAGCTTTTATCCAATTTTGAAATAAATCAGATTGATAATTGTAGCAATTAGGGCCACAATGTCTCTTGTTGCATAAAATCTTTTTGTACTTCTGTGATGGATATTTAAGATTATTTATTTTCTCTTGAAATATTACCTGGTCTAACCAGCTCATGCTATCACAATTTTTTAGAAATAAATAAAGGACTTAAGGAGAATTTTAGAAAAGGGGAAAGGGTGAAATATATTGACAAAAGAATAAATAATTTTAGTTAGAGTGATAGTCATGATCACATGGTCACATGGTTAGTCATTATCACATAGTCAGTCATGGTCACATGGTTAGTCATGGTTAGTCATTATCACATAGTCAGTCATGGTCACATGGTCACATGGTCACATTGTCAGTCATGGTCACATGGTCACATTGTCACATTGTCACATGGTTAGTCATGGTTAGTCATTATCACATAGTCAGTCATGGTCACATGGTTAGTCATGATCAGACATGTTCATAGTCAGAGATGGTCAGTCAAATGGCTAGGTTAGCCATGTCATGGTTAGTCAGATAAGGGTAGATCAATATTTGCCAGTATAGTTAATCAAATCAATATATAGCAATTATACGTTTATATTGCTATTAGCGGTAGCAAGGAGAACAACATGTCTTCTTTTAAATCATTTTAGATGGTGATTATAAGACTTAAAAGAACTAATAGTATATTGTGGCTGTCTTAGTATTATTACATACACCACTAAGCTTATATCTTTTAAAAATAGCATTTTTGATTATAAAAAAGAGTCAATTTCTATTGTTAGTTAAAATAGGGAAGTTCATTAATATATTATTTGCCATTTTTAATTTGTTAAAGTTTGATTAGATGTTGTTTTCAACATTATCATTCTTTATCACATGAAGATTTAGTTTCAGTACAGAAAATTATTTTATTTTTACTAATAGAGAGTATTTCAATTGTCATAATATTATTGTTAATATACTAAACGAAAATAATTCTAGTGTGATGTTTTATGTGCATATTTAGATGTTAAAATAAAATTAATAGAGTTTATATGAGAAAATTTTTAGGATGTACTGAAATGGTTTTTTTTTGCAAGAATGTGGCTAAGATATTTAAGTTTGAAGGATTGTATAATATAGGTTGTCGTGTAACAGCCTTAGAATAAGACACATAACTTTCTTTTGAATACGAACCAATCGTAGTTAACACTTTAATTGATGATTTATTTGTAAATAGAATTTTAACTATTGTATGTAGTACAAAAGAATCGAACAGACAAGATTTTTCATACGAGCACCCAAAGAAGGTTATAAAGTTAACTTTATTTATTTAAGCTTTACAGGTACACCACATATTAAATTAAAATGAAAAAAATGATCTATGGAATCTCAAATTTTAAGTGTCTATCACTAATAGTAGCAGACAAAGCTTTATATACAAAAAGACAAAGATAATCTAACATCAGACAGAATTACAGATGCTACTACACAAAATATTCCATATTAGATCAATCAATTCTATGATACAGTTGAGGGTATGTCATTGTATCTCAACAATCAACTTGTTGTAATTAGAGCACTCTTTATTACCGAACTAAAAAAAACAAAACAGTTGAATGAATGTTGGAAAACCTTACAGATTAATTTACCTTTCATTTGACTAGGAATTACTAAGATCAAACCCAAAAATTATAAATTTAAAATTTATATTATGTTT
Organism: Agmasoma carcini (nom. nud.); assembly: GCA_029232285.1. Classification (NCBI taxonomy): domain Eukaryota; kingdom Fungi; phylum Microsporidia; family Thelohaniidae; genus Agmasoma; species Agmasoma carcini (nom. nud.). The sequence continues at coordinate 32,992 of JAOXFI010000052.1, read as the reverse complement.
GTTACTCCAAAGGAATCAGATTTCATTAAGAAATAATTTTCTTTTATCTGTATGTATACCTTTACTATTTTTTCATATTTTATAACATTATTGAAAGATTCAATTGCTTGTATTATAATTAACATTTAAGAAACAATATCACGCGTGTAATAAAAAGATTTGAAACAATTTAAGGATCTGGCTGGGGTTAAACTTGATAATATTATTGTTTTTTAAATATATTCGATTAAAGAAATATAATATTTTTGAATCTATGTCTGAACTTATATTTACTACAAAGGGTATATATATTGTTGTGACTGCTCTGTGATAAGTTTAGAGTGGTAAATTTGAAAATAACAGCTCAGGGGCTAGATCATGGTCGTATGGGGGATACGGATAACCTTGTTCACTCTGAGAAACTGGTTAACGGTCATAGAAAGACACCCCTCTTTTTAAAGATATAAGTTAGGATGTACGTAATAACACTAAACCAGCTACATATAAAATGGTATCTTTAAAGTCTTACTGTCACAATAAGAATCAAATTTTTCTACTGCTTTTTAACAGAACACGAATAGTGTATGGTCATTGATATATGTTTTCGTACCTTCTATATTGTTGTTTGATTTATGAGTTTTTACTTGCTGGTTCTACTATGGTAAGTTTATTGATGATTAAGATTTTTTGTGAATATTGGCGGAGTGGTTTCCAATCGATACTACTTTAAGTCTTTTTCTTCATAATTTCGCCTGAGTAAGTATATTGGACAAATAAACCTTTAATTATTCTATAATACTGTCGTGACTCTATTTTATGGTTTGTCTCATAAGGCATTTAATTAAATAGGTTTGATATCAACTGATTTATTAGTTTTTATGTCGTGATGTGTTCTTTTGAAGTTGATGTTCCTCATTTAACGATAAAAAAATTATATCCTTTTAAAATTACTGTTTAATATCTCATTTTTGTTAGCTAATGACACTAGCGTTATAACATCGAGTTGCATTATTACAATATAATTAATAAAAAATATCTCGATAAAATTCGTTTTAGGTGTCCTGATAAGGAATGTAATGGTAGAATATATCGAATAAGTACTAAAATCGATGGTACACAATCAGGAATAAAATACAGACTGAACTTTCAAAGGATAGAAGAAAATCTAATTTAAGTGCATCTGACATAATTACTATCGTTACTAAGGTATTGAGGACTATGTAGTAAATGTTATAACCTCTAATTGATGAAAAACACGATTAATATATTACAAATTATATATAATTTTTACTAGCTTCAGTCAAATACGAGAGAAAAGAATTTATTATTCATGATAGTAATGTCGGTGATAAATATACTTTTGTAATTAGTATAAACGAATTTTATAAAATTGATTTGATCTAAAACAATGGTTATTGATAAAACATTTTAGACAATGCCAAATATATTCACCCAATTCTTATCAAGTATGTGGTACATCATAACCTTTGTATTTATTCTACTAAAAAATGTCTATGGGGCTGCATTTAAACATATAAAAACACTTTATAAAAATCTATAACCATTGATCTTGAAAAAGTTCAAAAATGTATGCGAAACAATATTTATAAATTCAAAAATTATGGTTGTTTTTTTAGTATTTTATAAAACTGATATATTTATATATTAAAATAAAAGTTAGAAATTTAAATTTTTTTAATTATTTAAATAAAAAAATATTATTATTATTAAACAATTGATACAATTCAATGAATTAAAAACCACATTTTTTATCTGCTGCTGAGAAATTTCACTAAGAACATTAATTCAGTAGAAGCATTACATAAGAGTTTTAACATCAAATTTATTGTGGCTTATCTAATTTTATTATACTTTTTTCAAGAGTTAATATACAAATTTTAAAATATAATTTGGAAAAAGAATTAATATAAACTTGTATTTATTTACTCTGAAAGCATTTGCTTAAAATTAAATTTCTACAACAATTTGTTGATTTTATGCATATGAACATTTTTATAAAAACTGTGTTGTAGAAAAAAACTCAAATTGCTAATTGGCAAGTTTAAATAACTAAATTATTTAAATAATTTATCAAATTGTTGTAACAAGGTTTAAGCATGATGAAAAATTCTTATCAACATGGCTCAAGATCAGACTCACAACAAACATGCCATGTTTTCCTTAGATGTAGTCAAGCAAAAGCAACCATAATAAATATTCTACTTCAAACATACAAAGTATACATGTGTATTACATTAAATACTAAACTTTTACCGGCATACGGCACAATTGTTTTAAAAATATTATTAATTTTATAATTTACGCAAATATTGTTCTTGTTGTAGTTACATGTGGTCAACTCGATACCTCTTTTTTTTAAATTTGTGCTATAATAGTTTTTGTTTTTTGTTAAGAACCAAGCAATATTGAAAAATATTTGTCGAGCTTTCGCATTGAGGCAATGATTTCATACTCATAAAATTTTTGTGAGATTTTTTTCAATACTCTTATAAACATGTCAATATTTTATCTTATACTGGGAAATATAAGTCGGGTCTCACTTTTTCTTCTGAGGTCAAAATCATACCAAAAAACCACAGGTAACTTTGTTACGAACTCTATAATGAAGTGGTTTGTAGAGTAGAAGTCTTGTTAATATGATTTCTAATATGCTTGATTGTAATATATTTAGTTTTGTTTTAATTGAGTGTAGACTCTTTGGTTTTGATTGTATGATCTTTTCTTATGTTATCACGAGTGAGTATTTATTTTTTTAAGTGCCTACGTATCGTATAAAAATTTGCATCTTGTGTTATTAAAATGCTACGATCTAGGTTTCTATTGTCAGTTATTTGATTTAGATACTATTGGCTTTCATTATGCAACTTAAGTCGTTTCATATTTTTGTTTAAAACATTCTGCGTTACTGTATAATTCTGTTTTATGATAATCGTATTATTATGAGTAAACCCCTTCGACTCTTTTAAAAGTCTTGTATGTTTTAATATCTTTTGTATAATTACTAGAGCAATATTCCTAGTGATCTTCTCTACTACATTTGTAGATTTTTAAGATTATATTTTAGAATCTCAAGCTTGCATTCTGCATCGTGGTTTTGATTAAAATTATCTTTATTTTTTGATAATTTGTTTGTTATATAAAAGCACCGTTCAAGAAAAATTACCAGATGGTTTATTTTGGCAAGATATTATGTAAAATCTTGTCTAGTTCGTGGGTTTATTTGTTCATAAATTTTTAAGTGCTTCTATTTAAGTCATTTTCTTCTGTATAAGAACCTTATTATGTCAATCTTGTTGTGCAATTTATAGTTTTTTGAGTTGATTCTAAATTTTATGTTCATCTAAACGTGAGTATTTTCTTCTGTATAAGAACCTTATTATGTCAATCTTGTTGTGCAATTTATAGTTTTTGAGTTGATTCTAAATTTTTAAGTGCTTCTACGTAAGTCATTTTGTTCCAGCTGCACTATATAGTAGCTTTTGTAAGTTTATTATACTCATTCTTTTATTTTTGATATATAGAACTGTTAATTTTATTGTTATTTCTTGAGAGATGGGCTATTGGCTTTTAGTGTATTTGAATATGTAACTGTATGTAGTAGAAAGGTATTTATCTGCGTGATATGCTTTGTGAAAGATCCTCTTATGAGATTCAATTTGTCGAATACGCATTTTATATGTTTATAAAATTAGTATTAGACTAAAATAAAGCAATGGATGTTGTTTTGTGCTTTTCTTCATGTGTAGGTGATTTTGTACCTTCCTTTTATACTTATTGCATTGCGATTGTTCTATGCGTGATTTTTCAATAAATGATTGCATCACAGTATATATTTTAAAAATAGGTGTATAAACATGAAACATCAATTACAGCCCAACCCTTAATATTGGCTTTTAAAAATACATACTTAAAAAATTTCTTAACTATTATATTTTACTCTGATATTGACAAGAAATATATTAGTACACATTTAAAACGTTTCTAAATCTTTGAAATCAACCAAACCTTCTCACCACTCAATATTCAACATTTAAGTCACTTCTAAACGTATCAATTCATTAGCAAATTAAGTATGATAAAAACGGAATTATAAATTATTTAAAAAATAAAAAAATCTTCATTTATTAAATTTTTTAAATTAATAATATTTAAATACTATTTGATTATTTTCATATTATACGTAAATAAAATAAAATAAATTTTTGATTTAAAGAACCCATTATAAAAAGGTTAAAAATTAATATAAATTAAACCTTATATTAAAATCACAAATATTTATAATTAAAGGTTTAAACTGAATATTAATTAATCATCATTTTTTTATTTAAAATTACTAATTTTCTATCATTTAAACATAATTTAATTATTTGATCACAATTAAATAATGTTAAAATTTATATACAATCTTAAACTTTTCTATTGTAAATTCTTTTATTCTTATTTTTTATAAAATACTAAAATATGAATTTTTAATCAAAGGTTATTTCCTCTTTATCTGATTTGTAGAAAAATTAACATATTTCTTTGATGGTGATTATAATAATCTCTTGTAACATTTAAAACTTTATTAGAAAAGTTATTGAAAAAATTTATTATGGGTTTTAAATTCAATTGTACCACATAATTCTTTTATTTTTAAAAATAATTCTCAATTGGATTTAAAAATAGTTAATAGGGTGTAAAAATAATACTTTGTGGCTTAGACAATAATAGTTTGACCTCAGAAAATTTGTAGGTTTGTGCATTGTTTATAATAAATATAAATATAAAGGAATTGAACTAATATTTTCCAATTTTACATGCAAGTATTGAATAGATTCACAAATTCTAAACCCAAGATTATCTTTATGATGTTCATAATAAATAAGAACTGTTTGGTATAGTCTGACACATACTAAAATTATTGAAACTAGTGTTGTAAATTTTTAGAATCTCTTTTCACTTTTCGCAATGAAAGACTAAATTGATATTCATTTAGAAATACTTTTTTGCTTGAAATATTCTAGAGAATGAATTTTAAAAATAATACATAAAATTTTCGGTGCTGTTTGGATGTAATCTCAAAAGGAAATATAAATAATATAAAAGTGTTAATGCATTTCTGAATATATTAGATTAAGCACATCTATACTATAAGCTTATAATAGAGTTAGTTGTGTATTTAATGCCTTTATATCTTGAGAAAAAGATAGAAATATCACTATGCTACTACTTTGTGATTTTCAACATATAAAATCTAGATGAAGCTAAAATGTATTATGTGTTAACTTCTCATTTTTTAATTATTTCGATTTTACTATCTAACCAAGATCTTTTTATGGCCTGAGTATGAGCATCAGTCAAAAAGTTTAAAATATTAGATTTATAGTTGACGGTGTATGTAAATAATTAAGATCATTTAGATTCGAATAACTTCGCCATTTATTAAAAATATTACTAATCTTTTTCACACATCTCTTTGTATAATAGGTATCAAAGTTGCCCTATCTCCTTTTTCAAAATAAAAAACCTACTATCATCTTCTTTAATTTATTAAAACCCAAGGCCCATCGATTCTATTGCCAAAATTCTTATTATTTATTATATTTGCATCTAGATCAATTTAGCCTACTGGTTCATCATTTCGTAATAAGCGACCCTTATTACATTTTCATTTTCTCACAAACTTAAATTCACCTATTTGAACAGGTTTCTATAGTACATAACATCTTATATCTAAGCAAAGCTTGTATATATTTTGAACCAATTGCAAATAGTGTCACCACTTCTACCAGTTAATTGCTGTACCGTTCTATGTGGTATTCTATAATAAAGTAAAAGGTTAATTCTATTATTTGACAAATTGTCAATTTTGAGGTTCTTATATCATATATATTCAAAATTTTTAAAATTATTTTTATTATATTATTTGAGTAATAGGTTTAACAGTTTCTATTTCTACACCTCAATGCCAACATAAAAAAATCTTTTTAACTTCTTGTAAGCCATTTCCACTTCATCTATTAGAGTACACCTCCTTAAAAATCTATTGCTTTGACTTCGTCACTAATAATATCATAAAATTATACTGGTTATATGAATAAATATTTATAATCAATGTTTGTTATTATTTACTCATAGGATGCACATAATATTTGTTTACTTAATCTGTACAGAAATATTAAAAAACGATTAAACTATAAATTATTTTATAAGTTTTTTATAATTGTATGTTACAAATAAATATTTTTACTGTATCATATAAATAAAAGTATTATAAGGCTATTCGTCATCTTATATATTTTTATCAAAGATCACATATCCAAACAGACCCAAATTTTCTCTTATAAATTTTGCACATACACTACCTTTACATTTTTAAGTATGTAATGTAAGGTCTCAAGTGTCTTGTATATCTTAAAAGTAGATATTAAAATAGTAAAACATTCAAATAATTTATAATTTATCTCTTTATGTGTTATTCCAATATTTTGATCTGCACAAGACTTATAAACAAGGTATACTCGTCATTAAATATTTTTCATTTCCACAATTCGAGTGCCATGATTATTTCGTACTTGTCTTTATGATCCTCTTAATAATTTCATCGTCTGTTGAATAAGGAAGTGTTAAAGCCTTTATCATATCTGTTTTTTGTTCAATCATATCATCTCAAATAAATGTCATTTCTACTCTTGACTAAAAAAGAAAAATTTAATAATATATCAAAATTGAGAATAAGTCTGTTTTTACAACCATGTATGTAGATAACGGCCAAATCTTTAATAAGCTATAAATTGGAATCTCTAGACGATTATAAGACAAATAGGCATAAAGCAATTAGATGAATTGATCAAAACTATTCGTGGAGATAGCGAAAAGAGAGAATACTTGTATTGTGAAGGTAGCAACATTAAATTAAAATAAATTAAGAATAGTAGAAATATTGAATTATTGTATTTTTCTGTTAAGAAAAAGTGTCCCAGGTTTAAAATGTTGTTTAATACACAAAACATTATTTATAAGAAAAATTTTTAAAAATGTTTGTATCTGATTTTGTTTTTTATTATATTTTACTTCTTAAAACAGACAGATTTATAAAAAGACTTTGATTTTAATAATGCACAGTTAAAAAAGTTTTATTATACCTAATTATATAATTCACTTTTTTATGTAGAGCAAAGCAAATATGAAACTAAGGGTGTTGATAAGTTTGTCAAATTGATGAATTTATATTTCACTAGAAACAAAAAAATCGCTGAGGAGATTAGCCAACATAAAAGATGGGTGTTTCGAATATGTTATACAACATTTAAACTAACCAATATTATGTTGAAGTGGTACCCGACAAGACAAAATAGAATTTATTGTTAATTTTTTATCGTATTTACAAAGAAGCTATAACGGTGTAAGTAACCGGTTAACATAAAAATAAATTTATAAATATAATTTTGTTGATCAACTTAATGGGACCCAAACAAAAAATATTGAATCTTTATAAAAAATTAAAAATTGGTCAAAAATATGGAAATAAGTAATACCAAGTTTTGTGTTTATTTATTAGTTTGGATATGAATTTATAACTATCCTGATAATAATGAACTAAAAATATGACAATAAATTATTCCTTATTTAAACAATAAATGTCAATTAATAGATTAAAAATGGGTGTGTTTTAAAAAGACATGTTCATTATACTAACCGAAATTATTTCTTAAAGAAATGTCAATGATTTACATTTGTTTGCTACAAATGTAGATGCCATTTTTTAAAAAAAACGTGTTTCAATAAGAATTCATTTTTTCGATAATTTTAAAATTAAAATAAGGAACAAATGTATAAGTATGTTATAATGGCTTAATAATATACCCTGAATAAAGCTAATGCAAGAATTATTACTATCAAATATAACAGCTCAAAAATGTGAAAATGTATGTTATGTTTTGATGAAAATAATGCTCGTTTATGTAGAGAAAGCATGAAATGTTATTGGTTAAGTCTATGTTTTACTATAAAATAAAATATCATTTTGGTAGAAAAGTCCGGGATAACAGGTGAGTTTTTGATATTTGTGAAATTTATTCTAGCCCTCGCAAATATTTTGTTACCTATATTTAAAGTAGAAGTGTTTCTACTATTTATTATAAATGTTTGTATGCTCAATTCAATAAATTGGTGTGATAAATCACGATCTTATCATTTCATTTTAAATTCAAATTGAATTAATTCATAGATAAAATTTTATTGGTTTTTAAATAATGCTAATACATAATCGATTGATTCTCTTTGGAATAAATTGAAAAGGTATCCAAAATTGATATGGAACAGTGGAAAATGGTATGAATAGAGATTTCATAAATTTTATAAATTTAATAGAATATTTTGATTTTTTGTTTATATATTTGGAACTTTTACCCTGAACTAAAATCGGATGCAAATTTTATCCCTGTTCCAAAAATTTTAATTTTTACTGTGTATAAAAAACAGCCCAGCTTTCAAAATTAAAAATATTTTGAAATCACGATTAAAATTTCTCACTGGAAGAAAATCTTTTCCGGTTTTTAGAAAAAAATTTTTTGGAATTAATAATAAATTTTTGATCAATATGATGTTTTATTAATTTTTAATTAAAAATTTAGTTATAAGAATATAATTTCAATAATTTAAATATATTTGGGTCAATTATTTCAACAATAACATTGAACCGTTTTTAGTTGATATAGATCATCTTCTACAAGTATTACGTAAGCTTAGTGTTTTTCAAATTGTTAAATAAACAAGAAACATCGACAAGAGGGCATTATGATGGATGAATAGTGTATCCCTATCTTACAAAAAATATTTTTAGTTTGAAAAGACGGTTTGACTGTAGTCTCAACCTTACTTTGAGTAATGATTTGAAAATCATGAATTTATGGCTAAATAATATAACAATATCCAAAGCCGTTAAAAATCATGAATTTTTCAAAAGTACAATTTTAAAAATTTATTTGAATTAAATAATTTCGCTTTTAATTGTTTTGAATTTAACCTTTAGAATTAGGGGTCAAAATATTATATGTTAGCTTGATGAAACAAAATTCAATCACAAAAGGAAGGTGAATAAAAGAAGATACCAAAATACTGATTTTTGATTTTTTGGTATTGCTGATATTTCATCAAGATTTTCTAAAGGTATATATTAAGAATGCGCATAATAGAACCGCATCTACTCTTTTATCAATTATATAAAGAGTATGTCGCCGAGGCTCAATAATCTATTTTTATGAATAAAAATTTTATTCAAAGATATATCTTAACTTTGGTTTAGTCCACGAAACAGTCAATCATAGTTTGAATTTTGTTTATCTTTACACTTTAGTTCATACTCAAAATATTTAGTCTTATTGGGCCAAAGTCAAGGCACGAATAAAAGAGAGGATAGTGTTGCAATCTACTAAAGTAGATTCTTCTAGGTGATTTTGAACAAATCTTCAATATATTAAAAAAATTTGTTTTTTCTCTATGGGAAATTTTGGTCTTAATCCATACTTTGTATTAATTTTGTTTATCCACTTTTGTGTGAGATATATACTTAAAAAAATATTTTCATAAAACAACTATGATTAATGCAATATTTATATCTTAATCTTACAATATAATCGAATTTTTTATTAATATCTTTATTTTTTGAAAACATTCAAGTGATAATTAGAAATCATAGCCTAGCTTTCAATTATTACCCAACTTTTAGAAACCTCTTATAAATTAAATATACTCCTAAATAAAATTATATCCTACTCCTTACATAGTGAACTAGATTATTTCAGCAACGCAAAGATATCATTTATTCTTACATTTTATAATACGCAATTAAAAATTAAAAAAATATTGATTGTATTATAAGGTGTAAAAATAAACATAAATATACATTTTTAAAACCAGTTTTTTATGGAATCAAAACATTATAAACAAAAACACATAACTGATCAAAAATCTGGTTTATGGTTTGTTTTTAGGGTTTTAAAAATAAAAAGGCCTTAAAATGCTTAAATCTAGTTTTTGTTTTATTTTGGAATATCTAAAATTTTAGATACTAGACGAACTTTATTTTTTATTTTATGTTATTTGTGAATTTAAAGAAAAAAACTTCAAACTCTAAAAAAATTTAAATCATTCGTGCTACAAAAACTATTGTATTACAATTTAAATAGTGATTTATTTATTAAAAAGTGCCAAAAAACATAGAAACAATCTCGGATGACAATGTATTACTTTCGAACTCCGACTCACCTAGGTAATATTCAATATGCATCCTCTTTCTTTAGTATTTTGTAAACAATCACTTTTTAATATACCCCACAGGCCTATACTTGTTTGAGTATTAGCTTTTCTGTTATCGTGTGAAACAAAATTTATTAATGATTGACAGGATTATGATTATGTGTTTCTTCTCCATGAAAGAATGACATTTGGGCTGACCAACAATCACTCATTACATAAGCATTTTCAACAATAAATTTTCGTATTATTGAGACTAATTTGTTTTTGATACACTTCTTAACAGTTTTTAAAAGACTTTTACCACTATTAATTTCAACCAGACTAAATATTTATTGCTGATTAGTAATTCTTCTCTTAATATTTTTTATTTCTTTACTTGAAGTGTTTCATCGATCTCTACCGTATTAGAGGCACCAAGGACATCTGAAAGTGTCCAACTAATTCTGTATTTTTGACTTTGTTATTTTTATAACATTAGCAACCGCCTTATACAACAAACCAATATCAGAAGATATTGAGCATGTATCATAGTTTTTTGCAAAAATGCTAAAATTTCAGTCAATTTTAGATGTATATTTTTTTAAAGAAGATTACCTCTCTAAACTATTTTTCTTGCAATACTTGAAGTAATATCTGAAACAAAATTTTCTGATACTATCTGTATTTATACGTAAAGTATTTGCCTAACAGGGCATTTTTCCTTTCATCAAGTATATTCATATTCAATAATAATTTATTCAGTGTTTTATAGCACAATTAATTATATCATAAATGGTTTTATATAGAAAATTATCTAACATTGTACAAAAATTTTTAAAAATATTTATATTGTATATTAATATATTTAAATCTTTTCTTACACCGTATAAGTTTTTTATTCAATGTAATACAATAAGCTTTATTATTTCTATGAGTTTCATAAAAGATCTTTAAAATTTTGATCCAAATCTATTTTATTCAATTAAAAAATATTATAAGAATAGTGATAAATGTATAATATCAAAAAGCTAAAATAATAATTGATTGAATAACTTAATCAAATTCAACCACTGTTAATAATATCGTTTATTGTAAATAAGATTTTATTCTTGGGTAAATCAAACGATTGTAAGGAAAATTTCCACCCGGACAACAAATAAATAGTTTTATTAAAACATAAAATCATTTTTAGGGCGTTAAATTTAATTCTTTGTTTTATTTTCTCTCAATAAATTTAATATTTTGGGTATGAACAGGGGTTTTGGATCAATAAAATGACAGGAGTGATTTACTGTTTTATGAGCCAACCCAAGTTTTTACTTATCCTCAAATAAAACATCTACTGATCGGAATAAATTATTGTACCTGGTCGAGATATTTTGTCTATTATGGCGAATAATGATTAGAAATGTTCTCGCGTACGTATTCTAAGTAAATTATGATGGTTTCGATGATGTATTCGAAATTACAAAAATCTAGATAACATTTTCTGACAACCCTTTTCTATTATATTTTGCTTTTGTTTGAATTGAATTTCATCAACCTGTATATTATTCTTTCTCTTCCTAATAGCAAAGGGTTTGAATTAAAAAATTTATTACATAAATTATTTAATTTTATAATAAATTCAAGAATGGTATTTTCGAAACATCAATTAAATTTATGACGGTTTTGATTTTAATATCATTTGTTTAATAAATTATTATTTTGGCTAAAGATATCTTAAAATTAAAAAAAAATACTTTTTTTACAAATTGAATAGTATGTTTTTTATAATTCATGCAATCGATAGATAAGTATCTAAAGCCGAATTTGTCAATGCTTCTATAATATTTTTAACTGCAAGACAAAGTGTAATTGTGATAATAAAATTGTACTCTTAGCGCGCCAGTGTAAATTTAAAACTGTATTAAGTTATCTCCTTCACCATATAACGGTTGAATAACGTCGATATAGTAATTTGAATTCATGTAAAAAATATAAAAGTCTGTTTTAGTTACATAGTTTGCTGAAACAGGCATGACCAGAATATAGTCTAATAATATTTTATATGCGGCTCAATTTATTATTTTATATTTAAAGATAGGTTTCGTTAGAATTTTGAATTTTTTACATTTCATTTCATAATTCTTTCACTGATATGATTTTTATAATAGAGAACGCACCTGTGATTTAACTTTCACGCTTAATAAATTACTAAAATATATCAATTACATGTTAGATTTAATTTCATTAGAAAATAGTATGGATTTTACCATTTCATTTGAATGCCCAAAAATTCATTAAAAAGTTGTTTATCAAATTATTTTTTATTGAATATGGTTTGACATTGAGAATTTTAACACTAATAATATTTAATCACAATACTCAAGATATGGATTAATTATGTTTGACTGAAAAATATTGCATGGATGTAAATAAGTTGAAACAACAGATTAGAATTCAAATAAAAGAAATTTGTCATATTATTTAATGGTAAATGATATTATATTATGAGAACAAGTATGCAGAACCTGTAATACCTCAATGCGTTATTACCTTATAAGTGAAATATTGAAGGTTTTGATTAGAGATGTAACAGTGTAAATTGTGTTAACTAAAAAAACCATTCTGTAAGAAAAGATTCTTTGTTTGAGCATTTCAAGTATGACCTAAGTTTTTTGATGACAATGCTTATTCGTTATTTGGTTAAGCAAAATTCAATTTAAGAGTATTTCAAAAATAACGATCTTTATTTGATAATTAATTGATTTTTCAAACAGATGACTCGTTTTATTGTACAAATTGATAAAATATGTTACAATTTAAGCAAAAGAGTCATATAGGAAAGGCCTCTTATGCATAGTTAAGTTTTAAAAATGGGATCATAAAAGCTCTTTCGCAAATAATTTCACACAAGAAAGCATCAATATTAATATCAATAAAATATAGTCAGGTTTGCTCTAGCAGTACAATTTGAACTAATCAACATAAAAGCTTTGTTTTATTAGGTAGATATAATTTTACAGATGGTAGTGTGTCTTAAAAAAAATTTAAAACCTCTAGCGATAGAATAAACGCACAAGCTGTAGAATCATTCAATATTTTTTTGAAGATAGAAGTTAAAGAGGAAGAAGTGCTAAAACTAATTGTAATAAATATTTCTAAAGAAATGTTGTTGGGTTTTTAACAACTAGAACAATGCTTAAAATATGGTTTAAATTTAATTTTTTTATTTTTATAAACATAAAATGTAAAACCATGTATGATCCAAGATATTGATTATTTTTTGGTGCTGATTTTAAAGTATATAAATGTTTTTTTAATTTATATATAAGAATATTGTCAAATTGGCTTGTATTTGCCCTATCGCCAAGGTAACTACGATCACTTTGGTGGTGAAGATAATTGTTGATCCTGGTTTTATCAACCGGTTTATATTAAAAAGTTTTGGATAAACTGGGAATTTCCCTAGCATAAAATAAATATTTTTAATAAATAAATCAAATATTTGTTCAAAATCACTTTTCAGAACATTATCTTTTAACATCATTTCTGCTAAGAACACATCTACTTTGATAGATTATGGCCTTTTCACTCTTTAATTCAAGCATTATACTTAGTCAAATATGACTCATATTTTGAGTGAGGACACGAGTTGTAGGATCAACAAAATTGACACTATGATTTCAATATCATGTGTTAAAACAAGAGAAGAATTATTTCTTGCAAATGACTACCACTCATCTGAATGTATGATGGTGCCTTCCGACATACTCGTTGGATTATTAAAAAAGATAGTGCACTTCTATCATGACATATTCAAATAACACTTAAGCGGGTTTTGTTGAATTATCTGCAAGCCAAATATTCGTAAATTTGTATTATGATTTCTTCCTCTGTTATATTTTCTTTCATGCCTATACTGACTTTCATATATCTGACATATGACATTATGAACACCTGGTTGTATTGGATTCATATTAAAATAGTCAAAATACATAAGATAAAGTTATGGTCATATTTTAATTTTTCTCCTATCAGAAATTCTTATAAATTTTGAATATTTTGATATCATTAATCTAAAAAATTATGATTTTTAATATATTCGGAATATAAAAATCAAAATCATTAAAAAACCTCTTTAGCAAATAGAATAATGTTTTTAAAACTCGTACAGTTTGTATTTATATATCTAAATGATCTTTTGTCTATATTTATTGTATATTTCATAATTCTACAAGAAATATTACAACTTTAACATTTATAACTTTGTTTTATCGATATTACATTTTGTAAATTGAGAAAATTTTATTAATCTCATCAAGAATCGGCTCGACATAACTTATAAAAAATCATAAACATGATTACAAAAAATATTTTTATAAATATTTTGGTTGATCCTGAATTTTTAATAAATTTAATAATACACAATTAATAAAATTGTTTATACAAATTTATTTTTATATTCTTTAGAATAACGCTTAGTAAATTGTCTTTTTTAAAACATAAAAACACAATTCCTTAATAAAATCGTATCTTTTTGTAATTTTGATACCCAAGCGATTGATAATTGAATTTTTATATAAATAATAAGAGATTCAACAGCTTGGGTATGAACGCTTAAAAGTCTATTAATAAATTATATTTATGACAAACTATTTTATGTATAATTTATTTTTTACTAAATTGTTATAGAAGATGCTTCATCAGTATAAAATGTAGACCCGCCCATAAAAAGTGCATTTATTATTGGAACTATAGTGCATGATTTATTGTTGCTGATAGTTGTAGAAATATTTTTATTTTTCATTAAATTATGCAAAGTACATCGGTTTGATTTATTAAATATTCTACTAGACGATTTATGTTTTTAATTTAACAATGTATTGTCAACTTGCACTGTTTTCTGACCACCACCTAATTTATCATCACTAAAATCTAATTGAGGCATTAATCTCACCACCCCCTCTACCATTTTTAAATTATATTATTATCATGAAAAATGAGTTCTAAATCTTTTTAGGGTTGGGATAATAAGATAGACATTAGGGATTTACGAAATATTTAAAATTAACGACGACATACTGAATAAAATAAATATTTTTCTACAAGTTAAAAATTGTTACATATATTTCAGATATGTAGATATGAATATGGATTAATTTTATCAGCTAGATATAAAATTTAATGTAAATTTATAAATATTCGGGTAATCATTAATGCAATAGCTACTTATATAAAGAATTATAAAAGGTAGCATTTTAAACCAAATCATTTTATGAAATATTCAAAAAATATCTAAATTGTAAAATCGAAGATATAAACATGCATACAATTTATCTTGGTTTTATATAATGTAACTTAGATGTGTATCAGAATTATATAATTTAACAATATAATATAAAACTTTATTTACAACGTCATAAATATTAATCGGTCAATAAAATAAAACGCAATCAACATAAATAAGATGTATTTAATAATTTTAAGTAAATGGTCAAAGGAGGCTATTCTTGTTAATGATTTATAATTTCTTCTGAAACAATTATATTTAAGTTAACCTAAAACAGTCCTTGTTTTGTAATTTCTTCCAAGAAACCATTTTTGGGTAATCCCAAAGACATTCAATTGACTGAGTATGAACTTACCCTTAATTTGGCGAAACGAAATTCATTGAGTGGTCAATCGAATCATGCGCATATGTATTATTTATATTGAAAAAAAACATATATGCAGACCAACAATCGCTAAAAATTTTGGTGTTTGCAGCAATGAAGTCTCTTATCACGCTATCTAATGTATTTTTATCAATAGTTTAAAAAGTATCTTACCTATACACCTTTCTATCGTACTAAAAAATCATTGTTGATCAATACATCAACCTTTCTTATTTTTCCTTTTTTTGCCAATAAAATTTCATCATTTTGCAATTTATGTTCAGCTCTTAGTGAATTGGAAAAATTATCAAGATGATTCTTATTTATTTCTCTCACCGTTTAAATAATTTTTGCAACGGTCTTATAAGATATTTGTATTTCTTCAGATATTCTTGTTACACCAAAATTATCTGCAAAAGAATTAATATTCTTAAAATATCCTTGATTTCAACCTTATTCTCTCAAACATCTTGCCTTCCTTAACATTACACTTTTTCTTATATCTTTTGCAATAATATCCAAGTCAAATGCTTTAGGTTGACAAAAAATATAATTAGAGTATTATAAACCTTTTGAATAATCCCAGATTGCTTAAAATCTAACTTAACATCTTTCATTTTCTTTGTATTCAATCCAGTACCATTATATAACGTTTTATAAAGAAAATTTTCAATCTTCTAATATATTATATAAATTCCAAATTTTTTATCCACAAGCCAATTTAACATTCTGACCTACTGCATATTTGATACTCATTTTTTAAATCATTCTAATATTAATATGATAATTTTTTAGAAGTTACGTTTTCTAATGAATTGGTTTGGAAATTGTAAGCATTTTCTAAAATTATATCTTATCTATATTATTTCTTCACCCTATAACATTTGTCTAAATAATATTCAGCTTTATATATTGCATTTCATTGAATCCGTTATTAGATTATACCTTTTTAGGAAGTATATAAGTTAAATGTTCGCTAAACAAATTAGCATTTTTAAATGTTAAAAACTTTAGTTATATAATTTATATTTTTATTGAAAATTTTAATAGTATAGAAATGACAAATTAACTATTTAGATACGAATTATTTTAATAACAAAATAAAAACACTTCTAAATTTACTGGTTGTACTATTAATGATATACCCCCAATAGAATATAATTATTTAAACCAAGCGTCAACATTTTCTTTATCGACTGATAATCTGTTCTCAAAGTTGCCTTTAAATGTGCATATAATCCTTCAATTTATTAACATGAGTTACACTTGAGATTTTAAATTTTTAGAACCATTGACAAATTTGTGAATATAATGTAATTCAGAAGCTACAATTAAAGAATATTTATGACCATCAATTTTTAAAACAAAATTTTATTTAATTATCGCATGAAAGGCAATTAAATTTTTCTTAAATTAAATACTGTTTTTGGATGTTCTAAATTATATCAACAATCCAAACAGTTTGTTTAATTTCTTCTTCAAATAAACCACATCTCTTCAAGATAACAAAGAAAACTGTTTCTATTTCAACACTTAATCTAGTTAGATAAGCCCTTTTCAATATTTTCTATTTAAATGGTCAAAATTTGATTTTTGTTAAAAGTATTCTTCTAGAATAGCAACCTATCATAAAATTAATTATTGCAATGTTTAATTTTTTTAATTCAAACTTTAAAATTTATTGATTAAAAATGAGATGGAGTAGTTTTTTCTTTCAGGCAATGTTTTTAAATATCTATAACATATCCTGTTTCATCTTTGAAAACAAAAATAAATTAACTAGTTGATATTCTTTTTGGTAATTTCTTCATGAATAAATCTAGAAATTACATTATTATTATTTATTGCTGTTTCATATATATTACAAATTATAATTTTTTGCACTTCTCAAATAATTACAAAAAAACTAATTAAATTAAAAATACTGATAACAAAGATGAAACGTTTAAAGAGAAAAAATAATTGAAATGCTATTTTATCAGTTTATCGAAAAGAAAAATGATAGATTTATCAGAAGTATCTTTTAACAAACTTGAAATTTGATCAAATAACTTAAGCAAACGCCAGCATTTACCTTTTCAATAATTTTAACAAATAATTGATTTTATAAGAGTTTAACATACTTGTACATACTGGTCCTTTCTGAGATTTAATTTAGTTTACGTAAAATACCACTAAAATTTGGCTTAAGCAAATTTGTTAAACAATATTTATTGATTTATAATTTTAAAATACAGTAAATATTCGTATGCTGGTTTTTTGTAACAAAGACTTTTAAAAATTTATTAAAATGTTCCTTTATTAATCAATAATAAAATAAAAATATAAATTAGCAATATCCTAGAACTAGGGGAAATAAATGTTTTTTATTCTATAGTATTTTTAGACCAAAATTATAAATATATATATTTAAAATAAAATTATTGAAATAAAAAATATATTGACAAAAAACATTATATTATTAAATTGAAATAAATAGAAAATGAATTGGATCAGGTCTGAAATCACCATAAAAAATCATTAATCTACAGAATCTTTGTTATTAATATTAAAACAAAAAGAATTAAAGAATTATTTTTTAGTATAGATTCCTTTCTCTTTTTAATTTCAAGTTTTAACTAATTATTAAATGATTCAACAGCAGGCATATTTATCCCAGAAAACTCATTTATGAACTCAAACTTATTAAATATTTTCTCATGATAAAAATTATAGTCAGATAATGTATGATAGAATCGATATTCATCAGTTTATATGATTAAATATTATAGAAATAATAGTATTTTTCTTATCCACGATAACAGCTGCAAATACTCTTTTTATATTCTTTTAATCTCAACAATGCAAGTAGTATTTTTTCATTTGCAGTTAATCTCCGTCGATGACTATTACATTCATAGTTTTGTTCGTTTCATCAACTTGAACTATGCTATTGGGACCTATAATAAAATTATTTGAAAAAATCTGAAAGATTAATCAATTTCTTAATTGCGCTTATCAATGAAGAAATCAAGTTGTGATGCGCACAGAAGATCTTTAAGAAATAATATCTTAAAATTTTATAAGCATAATTATTAATTTAAAGTATAAGTAAACTATTTTAATGCTAAAAAAATTATAAAAATTTATAATTCCTACAAAAAAGAAATCTATAAACTTTACCAACTTTTTAAAAAAACATTTTAGTAACTTTAACCCCATTAAAAAAATTATTCGTGTTTATCTGCTTAGTATATCTTTCTTTCTAATTCAAGCCTGTCATCATTGTAAGTGAATTATTAAAATTATAAAACGAATTTATAAAAGCTTCAATTAATAAATCAGAACAAACTCAATATCTTGTTTTATTTACAAATAAAAGCCTTTATTTTTAACCATTTATTAAAAATGATTTAACATAAGGTTTCAATGATCTTTAAAGTTTTTTAAATGATTTGAGTTTCTATGAAAATACTTTCAGGATCAAGGAACTTAAATGAAATGTTGTTTTTTAAATGATTATAATTTAAGCATTTACAGCGATTATTTATAATAATACTAAGTTCATCGACACCAGAAAGTATTAAATCCATAAAGACTTCTGTATTTCTATGGTTTTCAACCCTTCAGAATATTTCTTTTGTCTCCCGCCAGATTCACCCAAAGACCCAGAATTTTCCAGATATCAAAAACTCTCCAATATTATTTTTCCGCGTAAATAAATGGGTTTCAACTATTTCGACAATCAAACCACGTCATTCAATTTAAAAAATAATGTTCTGTTCTCTGATACTAACAATTAATCAAATAAACATCATTTAATAAGTCCCAAAAAATTTCTGAAGAAAATATTTTGCTTAAAATGTTCAAAACTGAATAAAGGTAAAAAAATCTCTGCGTTTTTTTATTGCATCTTAAACGCTGCCGAGTGAAGCAGTTCTTTTGTTTTCTATATTGTAAATTCCTTGGCAATTTGCTTTATGATTTTTTTGCTAAGGTAATTAAAAATATTATTTGGTTTATAAAATTGTTTCTTCTTCTTTAGAAGTTAAAATTGGTTATTTTTTATAAATTTAACATGAAAATGCTATAAAATACAACCTTTTATTTTTACCTCTGGTTCTGAAACATAACTAATAAATTATTTAAATCTGTTTATTTTTCATACATTAGACACAACAATCTTATTACTGACTTGACATTTTCATTTTTATGATTTTAATTCTTAATACGAATATTTCATATAATTTCATGCCAAGAAAAGATTAAATATCAGTTTGTATTATTGTATAAAAAATCAAACTGATATGTTGATTTGAGATTGTTTAAAATTCAATTTAAATAACATAATTATTTTAAAAAAAAATCAAGTTTTCTTTCATCTATATAAAGTGAAAATATGAATATATTACATAGTGAGAATGAAGAAAATAATTTGTTATAAAGTTATAATCTTTAAAAATTATTTAAAATCAGTGTAAAATATAATATATTAAGCTATTACAGAATTTAGAAAAGATATTTTAATTTTTATATATTTATTTAATTGTTAATAATATTTAATTTCTTATACACAATATACCATGTTAATAATTTGTTTATATGATTGCTCTAAAAAAATAAATAAACATCATAAATACCACAAATTAAAACATTTCTCTCATCTACACGCATTCTGGTTAGAATTTTAAATATAAATCAAGTTACAAAAGCAAAAAATCGAGCCATTATAAAAGAAAATAATTAAAATGAGACAAATACTAGAAATATTGATTTACAATATTCACTCTATATAAAAACAGTATAAAATTTTGATTCTTATCCTTTTATGAAACAATATAAATAAGACATTAAATTGGCTTAATTGTATTATGCGAACCAAAAAGCGCTTCTTCCTCGCTAATAAAAAAGATGTGCATGTTTATCGATTACAAATTAGTTTTATAAATTTATTTTCAACAACATTCTTTAGCCTTAGAGAGTTAAATCTGTTATATCTGATTAGTGTTTTCCAACGTTATTACGACATGTCTATATTCTTTACAAGCAATAAAATATTATAAAACCACAAAATCTTAAACAAAAAGCATATAAATAATAAATTCAATATATAAATTATTTCATATTTTCATAAAATTAATCTACAAAAATCAAGTTATACTAAAATTTTTTTGTTAATTCAAAATAAAAATTCATTATAATAAAAGAATATAAACTATTTAATAACTTTAAACCAGTCATAATAAGGTATTGATTTCTTTAAAGTAGTTTTTGTGTTAATATAGTTAGTAAAGGTAATATTTACAAGTATTTGGCTTTTGAAGAAAAATCTATAAACAGTAATAAAAAGTATAATGGATAAATTATAATATTTATTTTTATAATTATCATAATACCATCTTACATTTACAATAGCACTTAAAAGCATGGTGTTCTTCAAAACGTTATTATGAATTAAATAGATTAGATCACGTTTAAATGCATTTTTGAATAATTATTTGATTTTAAAACTTTTATATAATTTTAAAGAACAATATATAAATTATTACCAAAAAACGGAAAACAATATTCTCATTTTTGATATTATGTTTATAAAAAAAGCATGTGCAAACATATGCCTAATTTTGTTAGAAGCCATATTGTAGCATTTAAAATTTAAACCTATCTATTAGTACATAATATTTAAAAATAGTATAATGTTTATGGCACAATAAAAAAATCTTCTAATGTCAACTTTGATAATAATAAAAATTGTCAAAAGGTACAAATATTTTTCTTAAATGAGATACAAAATTTACAGAAGGATTAAATGTTAAATTTAAGTCATTGACCATTTGACTTTGGTTTAATTATAATTTTTTAAGAAAGTATGTATAAGGCCTCTTTCTTTAAAAAATATATTATGATGTGTTCAAATTAAACAAAAATGAAAATTTATTAAATAATAACTTATGTTATAAATATCATGGAATTATAAATATTCATTTAAATTATTTAAGACAATATTGTTTGAAAGACAAATTATAGCTTATGATCAAAAACATATTTTTTTAACAATTAAATACGAAGGAGGTAAAATTATGGTGTTTTCATTTACTAAAATCGGCAATAAAAATATAATAAATTTCAATATATAAATATACAAAGATATTAGTATTAAGTTGATACTTTAGGAATATTTTTGAAGAAATTCTAAAAATATATCAAATCATGCACAATAATATTAAAATCAAACAAATTGAAATGTTGGAAATTTAAATGAATCTCAACATTTTAATTCTTTTAAGCAACAATGAATTATTGTGATGGGAAAATATTGATTTTAAATAAATTCAAGCGTATTTGGCATAGCATACCAAATGAATTTTGTTAGAAGATAAAAATCAGAAAACTGTTGTTTTAGCAAAAATAATAAAGTTGATTATTAAAATCTTTTCAAAGTTTTTGATACACCATTTAATATTGTGGTATTCTATTTTATTATATTTTCTATAATATCTAACAAAAAAATATTTATTAAAAATATTCAGTTTTTGTATTGTCTAATGTGTTATAAGGTTATTAGTTTTTTGATAAACTTGTACATAAAAACATGATGTACTATATAGATATTCAATCATTTCATTTTTTAAATATTATCAACTTATTTTAAAATTAATAAAAATTTATTAAGATGTAGTTTATATATTCTATCGGTATTGATAAATTCCCAGATCGGCCCTAAGAGGTAACGCGTTTATCTATTTATAACACAAATGATATTTTAATAAAACCATTTAATTGAGCAATTGTCAAATTATTAGTGTATCTTTCTTCTATATAATTCTATTTTTTTATTATTCAATGTCCTCAAAATTCGTCAATAATTATAATTATTTATTAAATCGATTTAATCTTTTATTTTTAAATTATATTATTTCTATGAAGGATTATATCTGCTAGCGGCCAAAATCTAATTTGACTTCCTAATCTTAATTTTTATATTCTTTTATTGAGAAATATTCAACTTCATATGAAATATTAAAAATAATATATCAATGACAAATATACTTTTTAAAGATTATATATATTTTTCTGATTACTCTCAGATGAAAATATATTGACTTCGTAATTCAATATTAATATTTTTTTTATTAATCTATTTTATATGTAGTATAATATAAATTCTATTAATAGATGATTCGTTTTAAAATTCTACTATTTTGCAATGTTTTAACCTTAGATACTATTTATGTATTTTAATACATGTTTTTTCCTGATATTCAATATACAAATAATATATATTTTAAAATTATAGCTCTGAACTAATCATAAAATAATAAAATTGTGTTTTTATTTGGAAGTGTTTTGATTCCAAGAAGTAAATATAATACGAATATTATAATTATATGTAAAATATATAAACATTTAATTTCGTTAATTTATGTTTAAAGTTTTTAAAAATTATAAAAAAATAAAGGTTAAATGATCTTTTTTAATTGAAAAATTAGAATTTATATATTTAATGTTATATGAAATATAATATGAATAGAATAAAAATATTAAAAAATAAACTTATATTTTATTCTTAATACACATTATTAGATAGAAGGTGTTAATTTGAATAATACTGGTGAAAAGATAATTACGTCGCAGATATTATAAATTTAAAAAGTCTAAATATAAAATCAGGTAATACTTGGTTAATTCTGAATCATTTCATAAAAACATACATGCAATATAGAGGTGATAAAATTCAAAAAATGCTTTAAATTTTTAGAATAATGATATATTTCTAACATTTCAATCAAACACAAAATATTGTTGATCTAATGATTTCTAATCATGTACAAAACATTATTATTATGTGGTTTGAAAACAGATTTAAAAAACTCATTTCTAATGTATAATATAATGATTTTATTTAGATATTAAAATAATATATAACTAACACAAGTTATAGTGAATGTTTTTGTTTAAACCACTTAAATGATAAACAGTTTTATTATTATAAAATGTGCTTCTTTTATCAACATCCCATTAAAAAGGAATTAAACTGTTTAATTTATAAAAACAATTGTTTTAATCAACTTTATGTTTTTATTTAACTAATCGGTAAAGATTTTTTTATATTTTCACTTTTCTAGGATTAATATATATATTTGATTTATAATTTCAAAACCATTTTTTTAGATTTAATATACTCATTCGATTTTAATAGTGTTGTGATTTATCTTCGATAATACCACTTTCAACTTAACCAAATCGATTTATTCATATTCGATTCTTTTTCTTTAAAAAACAGAATTCACTTGTTACAAAAAGTTTAGTTTCTCTCTGTTGTCTGGTTTTAGTTTCGATTGTAATTAACACCTCTAAAAAACCTCATGAAATTAATTTTGTATTGTATCGACTTTAAAAAATCCCTATATCGCAAATCATAAATGTTTCCAAAAGACGTTAATTCTTTTATAATATGCGAAATTATGTTTCTTCTTGACCATCTTTGACATTTTGATATTGAAATTTTTAAATTACTTTGAAAGATGTTTTTTTTAAATAATTGAAGAACCATTGGCCAAAGTTGCTTAATTTTTGAAGTGTAATCTTTTCGATAGAAAGAATTTCAAAAATAGAAAATACTAAGTTCTTAAGATTAAAAACTGTAAAACCAATGGCACATGTTTCCTCTATTTTTGTTTAAGTTCTTTATTTAGTTTAATAAATATAATGGCAATTTTTGAGCATCTGGGACTAGGTATATCTTCGTTTAATTAATATACATATATGTTATATCAAAAATCAAGAGTATTTAGACTTGTCTATGAAAAAAAATTCACTTTTATTATACGACTTAAACAAACCAATTGTTTCAATTTTCTTTTTCTTTGGTTTATAATCATTTATTTAGTTTTATCAATGTCGATCTCTTTTCCCAGTAAATTTGAAAAATATACATTCTTGATCAATATTATAATGAATTTTTTGAGTATATATATTTCTTTTCAATATTTTCCTATATCAAAAACTTTAATGACTTTATATTTGACAAAATTCGCTTCGTTAGATAAATTCTTTGAACTTATTTATTATATTTTCTTAAATACCGCAAAATAACAACTAGAAGTTTTAAATCCAATTATTGGACTTTCTTCAATTTTAAACATTGATTTTTGCAATAAAAACCGTATATTAAAAAATTTAATATCTTTAAGTGATATGTTTAAATTTTATATCAGGCTAAAATTGTTTACATAAAATTTTATTTTTTAAATTCCGTTTATAAGTTTTTTTGCCTAGAATGTATTTAACTTTCGAGGTAAAATTTTTGTAAAAAAATATGATTAAAATAAATAATGTTAAAGAGCTTAATATTAATTTAAAAACAGAAAAATTTCGCCAATTTATGAATTATAATATTATATTGATTTTATTGATGCTGAGTGTAAATTATGCGGGGAAAATAAATATTATGAAAAGGGAACACTTAAATATGCTGTAGAATGCAATTGTTGTGATATTAAAGGGTTGAGAGTATGAAATAGTTTTTAACTCATAGAAATAAAGATTTTATTAAAAAACTTGAATTTTTAATTATTTTATACTCAATATAAAATAATAACATAGAATAACTCTAGACATTTTTTAAAAAACATGTCATATGTAAAAGGAAGAAATATACATGACAATAAAAAATTAGGGGCAGAGAAAACTGTCTAGTTTAAAAAGATAAATCCTAATTATTAAAAAGAAAAAAAATAATAAAGGAAGAAAAGTCAAATCATATACATATATAGAAGTATATTTAGAACACATAAGAAATTAAGATATAAAAATAAATAAAATTCAAAATAATTTTAAAAGAAGCTATTGAAAAATATTTTATTTAGTGAGAGGTCAAATATTATATATATAGATTTTATACATACTCATTTTTAGCAAGAATGAGTTTAATATTAATTTTGTTGGACATACTAATTACAAAGAAAACTTTCTTGATGCAAGAAATCGTATGATTCACTCTCAGAATATAGAAAATCGCTAAAATCAATTCAAACAAAAATTAAAGAAAGAAGCAATATAGTAAAACCAATAAAAATAAAATGTATTTGCAAGAGTAAAAATCACTATCAATTATTTAAATTAAATTTAAAAATATAAATTGAACATTTTTTACAAAAAATCTCACCAAAAGATAAATATACTCTAACCTTTGTTTTAATTATTTGTTGGCTTTTGGCAAGTTAAATATTTTTTCTTTATATTATATAACACATAAATCACATTTTCTCATTATTATTTCTTTTTTTTCTATTAATAATAATTCTATTTTTGATTTATATTTTTTAATTAATAGAATTTTACTGAGGAAATATGCTCTTTATTCCTTTACTATGTTATAGTCAGTTTTTGCCAAAAAATTATATTCATTTGATAGAAAAAAATATATATAACTAATTTATATAATTAGTGAAAAAAAATCTTATCAATATGGTTGACTTTGTTTTAATGATTTAATAAAAAATTCGAACAACTTAGAATTCAAGTGTAAATTTTGCCTCGTTAAATAATTTTTATATTTTTTAAAATGTATGCTGCGAAAGATTTAAGAGATGTTTTAATAAAAAGTCAACCAAATAAATTTATTAAATAGCAAATATTTCAAAAATATTTTATATAATAGAATATCTATTATTACACACAAAGTAAAATTATTTAACAAACTATTTCCTAGAGCTTGTAATTATAACCTTCTTTGTTTTATTCATACCTTTATATTATGATTAAGACTTTCAACATTTTGGATATGAATTTCAGTATTTATGCATATTACATCTTGAGTAAGACCTAATTTATTAAACCTTTTGTATATTTGTGTTCATGGGTATGTATTATACTATTTGGTAAAACCTACTCAGTTATTATTATCAGAATATTTGATTACTGTTTATTAGGAATCATTTTTGCAAACGCGCGCTGTATATAACTTTATTTAACCTCAACTATCCATAATGCGTCTTATTTGTTAAATACACATCTTCTGCAATGCTAATTACACCTGAAATAAATTATTGTTTTATCAATTTGAACTATTTTGTTTATATCTCTGAGCTTATTATTACCGAAATCTATGTAAGGTATGATTTAAAAAAATATAACTATTTTTTTCACTGTATTAAAACCTATATAATCACACCATATGATTGTAGTTGTTCTCAATTGACCTTGTGCAGAATACCGAATAATTACTTTAAGCAATTCTCTCATATCAATATTATTGTCTTCAAAAAAATGAACCTCTACATAAAAAGGTGTAAGCTTTAAATTTACCATATTTTCTTTTAATACATCTTCACGCATAACCATCTATATTGTGTTTGTATTTATTTTCGTTTTAAATGATATGCATTTAAGTTTATTTTTAATGAACCCGTATTCTTACAAGAATCCTATGAGTTCAGATCCCACATAAAAATCAACTGTTTTCATTTCGCTTATTTCATTGTTTTCTAGGATTATTAACAATTTTAGTCAAAATTTTGGCCATGATTCGACTTTCTTATGAACAACTGCTTCATTGATAAATAGGTGGATTGTCTATCTTGCTCTAACCCGGCGAAATACGGTAAGAGTATATTTTTATTTGTGAAGTGTTATAATAAACAATGCGAAAGGCGTAAAACATATAGATCTAAAAAAATCAACTTAGATCTATATATCATTTTGAAAATTATTATAGGATATGGTTGTAAACCGCTTGATTATAATATAAAAAGAAGTTTAGATATAAGTGGAAGGTTTATAAAGAAAATCCTTGGAATTGTTAAGAAATTAATCCGAACGACAGATTTTTTTGTAAATTTTTCGTAGATCTGATCGAATTATGCTGAAGATGAGAACATGATAAATTATAAAGTTAAATCTCATTGGGGATGT
Source organism: Agmasoma carcini (nom. nud.) (assembly GCA_029232285.1). NCBI lineage: Eukaryota > Fungi > Microsporidia > Thelohaniidae > Agmasoma > Agmasoma carcini (nom. nud.). The sequence goes on along the minus strand of JAOXFI010000052.1, from coordinate 5,237 downwards.
TACATAACAATATAACAAATTTTTACGCATTATTGAATTTCTGAAAAATTACTTGGTTTTATAAGCATGTGATTCCAAACAAAATTCAAGATAATATTGTATCCATTGTTATTTCAAAGGATGTCCTAATTATATTATTATTTTTGTATAGTATCATTCAAAAGTTTGCCAAATATATAATTTTGTGGCTTTAACAACCAGGTCAAACCCCAAGTTTTGAATCATTACCTAAAGGATAAAATGAAAAAATTATAAAATGAGATTTTTAAAAAAACTGCTGCCGCTACAATAATATGAAAAAAATATTGCTGTTTTGGAGTAAAATTATTAAATTGATTTAAAGACACAAGTGCAATATTTTCAACATATTATAACATAAAATTTTTAATTTAAACTTATATATTTTTTATCGTCTATAATGCACTATAATTGAAATACTTATAACAAACATATGCCTTATAAGAGAACAGTAACATTTTTACAATTTATGAAAAAAACATGATTATATAATTGTTTCCATAATTTTTTTGCAAAATAAAAAACCTAAAATATTTATATAAATAAAATATGACTACCTATTACAAAAATATTTTAAAATTCTGTTTAAATACAAAAATATCTTATATTTAACAAATCTTGTCAGGTTTCGATCACATCATTAAATAAAACTTTCTCAATTAACAATTATAACATTATTTGATTTTATGCTAAATATTACATATGATTTAAATCAAAATTTTTTGATAAAATATTTAGTTAAACATTAAATATTCAAAAAAAACTAACAGATTACTAAATATATTTAAGAATTTGTTATCTTATAAGAATTTATAAAATAGAAACAACAACATTCAAAATTTAGTTGTATTTGGGCATAATAAACAGATCAATTTTATTATTTAAAAAACTAAATTGCTAGCAAAATTTATACTCATAGCTCCAAACATTTTGTCGTCTAGGTAGACAAAAAATTATTTTACTTATCTTTGTGATAATCTTGATACCTTCATCGTTGTATGTATTTCATTCTTAGCTTTTTATGTTGCTAATATGTATAATTTTATGCTTTGTCTTATATATAGTTCTCTTGTCGTAAAAGACAACACCTTACCTCCTCAAAGAAATGAACAATCATATAACACAAAATCATTAAATTGATTGCACGTTTATGACTACGTACTGTTATCGGATTTCATTTATTTAATCATAATATTTCTTTCAAATGGTTTCGACAATTTAATGTTTTTTATATAGCTTAATTGAACATTTTGTGCAACTAAAAATGCAAGTTCTTTTCTAGTTTTAGTAAAATTCTAACAAATACTAAAGTTTTTTAACTTTGGGGCAGTTAAAAATAGCTCAACTTTGTAAAAAATTTTCATTTAAAAAGTATTTAGAAAGAAAATCTAAAAGAACAATTTTATTATATATTAAATTAGAAAATATGTAAAAAATAGAAATGAAATATTTTTGATATACAGATGTACAAAACTATCTTTGTGAAAATAATAAGGCCTTTAAATTAAAAGAAAATTCTAATTTGCCATTATATACAGATTTTTTTATATTACTTACTGATTACTCGTACAAACATATAATATGATATTTTGGTGTTCATTATAAACAATTATTAAATTAAAAAATACATACAATGTTTAAAAACCCGAAATGACAAACATGGAATATTCTCTTGTATTAGATGTAATTTAATTATTTTAAGTGTGAAAAGAAATAAAGTTTATATTTTATCCGTCCTTATGTCTATAAGTTATATAAGCTACAAATCAAATATTTATAAAAGATATTAGGTTAGAATAAATAATATCATACGTTGTTTTAATATTATCTTTAGGATGCGCCCATACATTCTCAATCAAGTTGGCGTGTTCTATCATTGAATACAAATAATTCCAAGATATTCACAACATTTTTGATACATTTCAATAATAGCACAACATTGATAAAAAACAAAGTTAATGCGTTTTTATAATTGTATTTTCTTTCATATTATTTTTTAAAAATTATGATTGCTTAAAATATTATCTTCAAGATTGCCATTTTTCTAAGTGTAATTTTTTCATATATTGAACAATAACCTATTTGTACTTATTATTTTTACCTCTTTACTTGTTGGTGATTATCTATTCTTCTTTTGTTGCAAGAAGTTTCACCCATCTGTACAACAATTCCTTCACAACTTAATTTTTTAATAATCAGAATTTTGATAAATTATAAATTCATTTAAATTTTTTAACGATATCTATACACTTTTAGTAATGACATAAAATATTTTAGATTGAATTTAAAAACAAAATTCAATGTTCAACAAAATTATTCATTTTATGCCTATTTTTGAAATCTTGTTTTGAACCCCGCAAAAGAAAAAAATTGGATACCCTTTAAAGGATTGATTTTAGGCAATTTGTTAAAATTTCAACATATATAAATATTGCTATTTTTATTAGTGTGTATTGTATTTAAATTTCAAAAAATTGTTATATCTGTTTTGCGAATTTGTAAATTTACCCGAAAATCGGACATATAACAAAAATCACTTCTTTGCATAAAATTTAAATTCATATTTTGAGACTTAAAGAATAATAAATTTTAATAAGACTAATTTCTGAAAAATACGACGTATTTAGTCATTATGTTTTTAAAATAATCATAATTTAGACGACAAACTTGTTCCATGAGGCATAAGATTATTGAGGTAAATAATTTAAATAAATATGAAAATTCTTTTTTCACATCTCTAAAGCTAGTAAAAACTTGTCAGTAAATACAATTCCAGAAATTATAAGAAAACATTACATAATTTTTATATTTATGTAACAGTTTTAAGTACTATTTTTTGACCATCCAATACAAATAAACAGGTTTAAGTTGTGTTTTAAAACATTTCAAATACAAAAGATGATTTATATAAAACAATAAAGAGCGCGGAAACGTGTTTTTGTCAGATTAGAGTGATAAGAAGGGATTAATATAAAGAAGTTTAGGAGATAGGCTAAAAGTAGATTCTATCTACAAAATTCTAATAATTATTTTAATATATTTGGGTTGTATGTAAGGTAAAAGATTATTTTTCTTAGTGTTAATATATGTAAAATTTTATTCACGCAACTTATTGTTCATTTAGTAAATAATACATATCTTTTAGCACAAATGATACATTTAGACTATTCTACTTTGAAACAAGACGACGTATATTGTCAATTTTTATGAAAATAATATTATGATCTTCTGAATCACCCGATTAAGATCTATCGAATCTATTTGAACATAGGAAATTTTTTATTAAAAATTCAAATCAAGTCACTATATGTTCTTAATGATTAAATTATAATATAATTTTTTAACAATTCACTTTAAAATCAGTTTTATACAATAAGAAATGTGTGTAAAGCGTTCATCAAAGCAAATATATGCCTAATAAATATTATATATTTTTTTTAAAAAAACGTAACAATATAACCAATACAAAAAATTAAAAATCCAACATACACAATCAACGGTGCATGTATAACATAATATGTTTTTGAAAAATCTTTTCTATTTAAATGTTAGATATTTGTTTTGTTATAATCATGTTATTATTGACAATTAAAACAATTATATAAATTTTGATTATGGTGAGAGCAACTAGAAACGAGATAGTCGAAGATGAATATATTTAAACTGATGAAGATTTTCAAATATTAACTTTTATACAACATTATTAAGAAATAAGCAATAATCATAATAAAATGGCTTGCTATAGATGTGACTAAAGCATATCATTTACAAAAAGAATGAGCTAGTGATGGGTAGATTTGGATTTATAATTCTGGTTACTGAAAATACTATCGATTAGAATGAATATATTTTAATTCTCTAAAATCACCTTTAATTGTGATATTAAAATTGATTTATAAATTATCAAGCATCACAAACAATGAAACTGTTTCTAATGAGCTACCATTATTAAAGGCATATATTAGCTATTGAAGTGTGTCATAAGATTATTATTGTTGATTCTTGGTCCAATGATAATAGAATTGGTGGTCTCGATGAAAATGGGAAAACAACGTTGTCGAAATAGATGAATCTCTATTTTTTATAAGAAAATATAATTAAGAAAAATAACAGTAATGTTTCGATTTGATATCTCAATTTTTCTTATATTACTAATATACAAAAATAAACTAATTATTTTATATTTATTTAAAGCCTTTATATAACACAAAACGAAAAAAATATAACATTCGATTTTCTTCGGTAAGATAGCCAACATATAAAATCAGAATGAATTGAAATATATAAGGTCATACAGCTTTCATTTTTTAAGTATTTTTATTTTCGATTCAAGCCAAGGTCTTTCTATTGACTGTGTGTGGCCCCTATTATAGGGTTTATGTTATTTATTGTGTTAATTGAAAAAAATCAAATTTACGAATTTGAAATTACATACAACTCATCAATGTTTAATCACAGAACCTACTTCAAAAAGTTTTTGAATTAAAGGAATTAATATTGGCCTATCTTTTTTCTTCACATATAAATATATGCAATCTCTGCTTTTAATTAATCCAAAAATCTATAGACCATTAACTCTATTTCTATAAATTCTTTAGTTAAAAACCTCGTCTCTCAATTTGTCTCTTCAAGTAGAGTATCACCTCGTAAGAAGCGCCTTCTGTTATATTTTTTTGCGCTCTTGCAAATTTTGATTCATCTATTTGAATAAGTTCCTCAGCCGTTCCAACCATTTTCCTTGTTGGGTAGCAGATACCAACCTAGAGCGAAACCCTTTGAACAATTCAAATCACTTCCAGTTTGTTGATAGTCTTCTACCTGTAAGATTGCTCACAGTTCTGTACGGAATTCAAAAACAAAATATAATGTTAATTCTAAAATTTCAAATATTGTAAGCTTAGTATTAAGCCTTTCATTAATTCTGCAAAATTCAAAACTTTGGCATGCTTTGTTTTTACTTCTCTTTTTTCAAAATGATTTCACTCTTTTTGTTTTTTCTTTTCGTTTCTTGCATTTTCTACCACAACATTGAATAGCGATTCTTCATCAATAGTTTGTAAAAGTGCATTTTGGTTCTAAAAGCAACCAGATTCTCTTTATACTTATAATTCTATAAATTTTTTATTTTTAAATCGCACAATTTATATAAATTCTTTTGATAATTTTGATCAAATTTTTGTTTAATATGATGTATGACCAGCTTTTGCCATAATAACTTC
>JAOXFI010000051.1:0-54395 GCA_029232285.1 Agmasoma carcini (nom. nud.) | reverse complement strand
AAAAATCATTTTAGATGTGTTTATCCTTCATCTAAGCCAAAATTATCAAATGTGCAAATCATTAACAGATTTAGAATGCAAAAATGTGGCTATTTAAAGGCAAAGACTACTTTACGATGTTATTTTTCCAGATGAAAGTTTTTTAACATTTATAATGACTCTAAGAGGCAAAAGGTGTGGGTTGAAGAAAGAAAATCAACGCCTATAAATGAAACTGTCAAATTTGGTAAGAAGAAAATATTTGTTTGGGGTTGTATAAGTAGAAATAGTGTTGGGAATTTGGTGTTTTTAGATGGAACCTTTAATGCACTATATTATACTCAAATATTAAGCAATAATTTAAATGAAAGTGCACGAAAATTTCAATTTTCAAAATATAAATTTGAACAAGATAATGATCCAAAGCATAAAAGTAAGATGGCTTCAGAGTTTTTTTAATATATGAACATTGAGGTGTTAGAATGGCCTTCACAGAGCCCAGATCTAAACCCAATAGAACATCTATGGGCCTATTTAAAGCAAAAACTAAGAAATGTTGTTTTTGAAAACGAGGCGCATTTGATATCAAAAATTAGTGAAATTTGGGCTGATATTGATATTTTATAGTGTAGAACGCTAGTATATTCTATGAGTGACAGAATTAAAGAAGTTATCGTGGAAAAAGGTGGTCATACATCATATTAAATAAAGGTGTCCGATTTTTTTATTGGTTTTTAATTAAAAAAAATTATCAAATTTATCAAAAGAGTTTATATAAAATTAGCGATTTAAAAAATAAAAAATGTTATAGATATACTTATACAATAATGCTCAAATTATCTTTTTATTTATAAATTTACACCTTTTAAACAAAATTTTTGAGGTGTCCGGTTTTTTTTTGGAGTACTGTATATCTAATTTTTCTAGGTTGTTCTGACATGATTTGTCAAATTGATGAATCTATGTATAAACAAAAACATCATATATGGAAGATATATGGGTGTTTGGTATTCCGGATACATCACACTCACCCTCAAAATATTTTGTCAATTTAGTGACAAATAGAGGTGCGGCAACTTTTTTTAACTATAGTACGAAATATGTGCAGAGAAGGTTCAATAATATGGTGTGGTGAATATATAGCTATGTTCATATAAACGATCTAAATCCCTCTTATTCAACGGTCCACCATGGCTTAAAATTTGTCAATTCGTTTAATGGCGTTCATACTCAAAATATTATTGCAAAAAGGGGTATAAACGAGTATTATGATTTAATAAAATGAAGGTTTTTACATTCTTATCCAATATTACAATAATTTATATAATATATTTCAAAAAATATTAATATGAGAAAATTTTTACTAGATCCTAAATTCGTATTATTTTATAAATTTAAGATTTAATCACCTTGAATTAGTTTTTATAAATCTATGAATTAATTTATATTTATTAAATTCATGTTCTGGCATGGGTGAGAGACTCACAATTACTTAAATATTCTTGAGATGTTAGAGATATATTATCTTGAGATTTTGATATATTATTCTGATACAACAAGTATTGATATATATTTAAGTAAAGTATATTCATCAGTGCTTATACAGATTATTTTAAGTAAATACATTTAAAGACTGTAGAATAATATGAATTTCATATCACAAAGCTTGATACAAGACCAATTCTTTATAAAAAACTTTACACCTTTTATTAACACTTTATGGTTCATCAATATATCTACATAAAATGAATTAGTGCTATAAAAGTATCTGATTGCAAATAATAAAAAATATATCAGATTTCATCTTTTAACTCTATAATGTCTTATAACACATCAATCATTGTAAATAATTAATATGTCAATAAATCAAATTAATGTAAATTTATTGATTAACAACAAAAGAAGTTCTTCTTTGGCTTTCTGTTTGTATTAAGAACATTCCTTGTTTGCTGTCTTGGCTTTGGTAAAGCTAGAGCTGTTTTATTAAACAATTCTTTGATATTTAACCCGGTTTTAGCACTGGTCTCAAAATACATAAGACCTTCACTCTTAGCATATTCCTCACCTTCTTCCTTAGAAATTAGCCTGTCTTCTTCTAAGTCTATCTTGTTTGCAACAACTATCTTTAAAAATTCACTTGGCTTATCATACTTCAATTCTCTAACCCATTTTTTAGCCGTCTCAAATGATTCTTTAAGACTCACATCATAAACTATAAGAGCTACGTGTGCACCTCTGTAATACATAGGAATAAGAGAATAATACCTTTCTTGTCCAGCTGTGTCCCATATCTCAAATTTAACAGAATTTTTTTCAAGATATAAAGTCTTAGTCAAGAAAGATGCACCGATGGTACTTTCTTCATTTGGATTAAACTCTCCTTTAACAAAATTTAATACGATAGATGATTTACCTACAGAGTAATGTCCTAATACGACCATCTTAGCCTCTCTTGGTGTTAAACCTTCCATATTGTTTACATCACAACTTCATAAATATCTCATTTGTAACAATGTATCAAAATGAAACAAATAAAATTATTGAAGCATACATCTAAACATTAAAATGCAATTGTTGCAATGTTTTATTTGTAAACATACATATTTTGTTTATTTTCAAAACATAAATACACTCTATCACCCTAAATTATGGAAGATTTATACCTTGATCAGCTGAACCAGGTCTCATCAAAATTAGTAATTGAAGAAGGTAAATTTTGGTTTAAAACCTTGATTGATGGGGGTGAAATTGATCCTATATCATATTCCAAGTTTCATGACATATTAATAGAGCATGCAAGAGTAAATACATCTTTTGAGCTTGCAATAATACAGTGCGTCTCAAACAACAAGATTTATTCATCGTATTATGATTCTGAATATTTGAACCAAATTTTGTATTTTGAAATCAATGGGTATATCTTAATGAGGATAAAGAAGGATCCTGTCAGTCAAATTGCAATTAGAAAAGTTTTATATTTTAAAATTAGTAGTTATCTAATCAAAAAGGCAATCACAGACTTTATAAATAAAAAAACGGAAATTCTAAATTTTCGTTTCGAATATGTTGGAGACGAGAGAGATTATATTATAAAAAAGAATTTGAACTATGAAAGCACTCATAATGATACAAATGAGGCACCAACACAGAATAATATTCCAATTCCAAGGATTTTGACTGTCATATTCATTACGATAGGACTATTATTGGTATTATTCTTAATATCAATGTTCAATTTTAAAATATCAGAGAGTTTAGAGGGTTTGATAGAGCTATGTGTTTTATTTGGTGTTCTTATGGGCTCTTTGATACTATTTTTATATTTCTTTGAGCATTTTTTGCCTTCTCTTGTTCCATCATTGTCAAATCAAAATAGAAATGTATCAAATCAAGTTTAATTAGGTTATGCTACTTTTTAATAAAAAAGAAAATTTCTTGTTTTTGATACACAGAAATATTAAATTTATTTCTTATTGATTTATCAGTCTATAAATTGATCTTAAGCAAATTAAATAATATTTAAATTCATTGATTTTCAATTAATAATCAGCATTAAATAAATGTAGTGTTAAATCTTTTTTATGTATAATTTCAATAATCAAATCTAAAACATGAATTCAAACGTACATCCATTGCTTAATCATTAACATATTATGTTATGATCTTATATGTATACTTAATGGTAACTAACCATGATATATGCAACTAATCACTGTCTATAGTCATCGTTATGTTATTATTTGGTTTTACAACCCATTATATCAAGAAATAGTGTACATTAGATTGTTTATACATCTTTATAGCTTCGTTAGATAAAAATATTAAAGAATAAAACACATATTTTATTTTATGATAACCAGGCCTATGAACATGCAAAGATTTGCGAATAGTAGAAATTGAAACTTAGGTTGTATTTTTGTAAATAATCTATTGCCATTAATGTAATAATAAAGTAGAACGAAAAGCAATTGAAAATAACCAGCCTTTTCAATTGGTCTGTCAATAGTGATGCCTTTATTAAAACCAAATAAGGCATATAATAATGGTTTTAAGACAATACAGTTCATCAGTACAAAGAATAAGCAATATACACTACAGGAAAAGGTAAAATTCTTAGATACATAGCATAATGTTGTTAATACTGGAATTGTATGATTCAATCCATATATAGCATAGTTTATATTGATATTATAGTTCTTATATATATTTTCAAGGTTTTTCCCACAACCCAGCAATTCTCTCATCATCATTTTATGAATGATCAGACCAACAAATATTGAGTATAGATTCTCTATAGACTTTAAAGAAAAATGATTAGTGATAAAGAACAAGATCAAACCACCTATAAGACCATAAGTGAACAACAGTACCCTTGAGATACCTAAATTAAACAAATAATTTATAATAAATGATGTTAGAATTGATGAAGTATTAAATCTCAATAATTTTAGATATATAGACTCCTTCTTATTATTTCTTAATGGTATAAGAGTGCTAAATATAAGATTAAAAGGTTCAAATATAATCTTAAATGAATCTAGAGTTGATATTAAAACTCTATTGTTGAAATATGTGTTTGATCTTCCAGTTGTTTCAAATTTCATGTATGTCCATCTGAGTATAATCAAATAATGTGAAAAAGCTAAAATTTTAGATAGACCGATTCCATATAAATCAAATTCTAAGAACTGGTTATACAACATAATCATGGCATAAGAGAGTGTCATTATCAATAGGAAGTATGTAGAAAGTCTAAATGTGTAGTTAACAGTCAATGGTATGCTTAGTAAAGAACCTAAGCCAATTAATACTGTGTAATTAAGAGTTTCTAAAGAGATATCAGTTGTGGTATTGATATTAATATCTTGAAGATAAAATAATGATATCAATAACGACAGTAATATATAACGATATGGCTTGTTGTGATGCAAAACATTTAATATGTTTGCTCTTATGATGTTAGGAACAAAATACAAAGAGAAAAATGTATTTATAGATGTAATTGCGGCCATATAGGAAATATTCAAGACTGAACTATTGTCGAATGGTCTTATTATTTCAGTAGTTATATCTGGCATTATGGTTATGTTTTCAAAAAATTAAAATAAAGAAAACAAACAAAAGTTTGATAAATTATTTATGAAATGTTGATGATTTAATTTTTGTTATTGATATGTGAATACAAGTTAGAATTATATATTGGAGGTAAGACTGCTTAAAAATATAAGAAATAATATACTAACTAATCATTCTACATTATTATGTCCAATAGAATCAACTAAAATGTATTATAATTATTACTTAAGGAATAAAAATTATAAGTTCTTTACAAATAAATGATAAATTTTTGAATATTAAAATATTATGTTTTATTATTTCTTTGTTTTGATCATATATGAGCTCTATGATGAGTGCAAAGTGGTAACGTTTGAAAAAAATAGATGATTAAGCTATAAGATGTCAGGGATAAAGCAGGGTCGTTGGGAATAGCCTTATTAACTCTAACTAATTATTGATAGAGAGATACCTCTTCTTCATTGGCAAGGAAGAACCAATTTTTTAAAGATATAAGCTGGTTGGTGTGTTTAATATCAGTAATCTTAGCTACAATATAGTATGGTGTCTTTAAAGTCTAACTGTCCATGATAATCAAGTTTTTCTACTGTATTTTACTAAATCACAATAATTCTATTGTCATTACCTTTTTCTTTTCGTCTTTTATATATTAAATATTGATTATTTTGTTTGATTTTGTATATTTTTATTGCTGAATCGGTTTTTCTCCTGTGGTAAGTTAATTGATTCTTTGTAGAAAACGTAAAAATGATTTTATAGGTTTCCAATCGATACTACTTTGTGTCGTTTGTATTTTTTCATACTTTTACTTAACCAAACCTATTATTATAAGCTTTAAAGAATAATTATGAATTATCAATACTACAATTATAAAATACTAAAAAAATATATAAATCAGTTATAAATATCAAACTATACATAATTATATCCATTAAGTCTTATGTTTATGATTATATATTTAATTCTCATATTTTAATTATAATCAGTCATTTAATATAAACATATTTAAAAATACGAATTTGCCCACCTTTAATATAACAAAAAATGAAACACCCGCCTTTATTTTGTTATTTTATAAATTTTTAAAACCACCAATAATAAAAATTTTCCATATGATTACAAAATCAAAATGTAGAATGCTAAACCTTGAGAAAGAGGTATGTGACACAAAAATACCTTTTGAATCTTCAGAAGACACCCAAAACACCACCAATAACAACGAATCAATACAATCTCTAACAAAAGCTGTAATTATAAAATACAACCCTGATGTTTTGACTGAAATATTAAATTATGAAGAAAAGGAGGAAAATCTTTCTATATTTAACGACACTGACACTTCTACTAATAAAGGGATGGTTAGACCAAAAAGAAAGGCAGCAGCCGAAGTATTTGAAAGAATCAAAAAAACCATGGAATTCGATGTAAAATTGCAAGTGGATTATTTAGAACAGCAAAAACAAATTATAAATGAGAATGGAATAGAAAACTATTTCTGTGGATTGGATGCTACTCAAGCTAATGTTAATAGGTCCAGAAAAAATAATGATAAAAAGCTAACAGTTCTCTTTGAAAAGGACGAGGCAGATCAAGGTATTATGCCTCAACCTAAAAGCACTGATATGAGTTCTCGTTTCTTTGTGGAGAGCTTTGATTTCATAGAGAACGAAAATGCTAAGAAAATAAAAGACGACCGCAAAGAAAGAAAATTTTTAAAAAAACTTAGAAAAAATACAAAATATAATTCAAAATATAGAACAGTTAAATTAAAGAAAAAAACAGTGTTGATTTCTAGTGATAGTGAATTGCATGTAAATTCACTACCAAATGGAAGAGAAAGGCGGATAAGGTTTGATGATGTTATCAATAGAGCGTCTATACCACATAACACTGATGAAGTGCTTCCTATTCGAAAAAAGGCGAATGACAATAGAGATGCGGGCTTTAAGTGGGATAAAAAGAAGGAAAGGGTTGAAATTATTAAGAAATGTGCTTTATTTACTGATTTTTTCGGTAGAAATTGATCATATTAAAATAAATTGCTAAAAATAAAAATGATTTTATAAAAATTATATTGTGTTATAACATTAGTGATCAATAAAATATAATCTTTTGGTCTATATTTATTCTTATATTAAAATTGTATGGCAAAGACGTAATTTTAACAACCTAGTGGCACTTTAATTAAGACGACAATTTTAATTCATTTCTGTTAGAGGGCATAGGTTCAATTCTTGTTGAAGTCATTATTGTTTTTGGATAATTAAAGCTATATATACTTGTAAATAATATACATATTAGTGTAAGGAAATAAATTTATTATTTTAAATAATATTTAAGATAAAAAATAAAAACATACACAGAAAAACTTTTTAGATTAAATTGTAGTATAAAATGTTTGTATCATTGATTTGGTTGAATTAAGCGTAAATATAAGATATCACTTTAAAAATACTTGAAAGGTTTTATAATTTAAGGGCTAGAAAATATCAGAAAAGTCAAAAAAAGTATTTTTATTTAATTATTTGATATTTTATTATCTAAGACCAGAAATTCACATCACAGATTGTATTAGAATGTAAATAAACATGATTAAGTGTTTATTGAAATTGGTGCTTGTACATAGATTTGAAAAAAAAAAGTTTCATCCCCTAAAAATTCCAATTTAAGATTTATATAAAACAATTTAGTGTATAATTCAAAACAACATTGAAAATAGTTGAAGCAGGTGTTTTATGATTGAAATTGCTTTTCATTTTCTTTATAATACCTAAAACCATTTTCTGGAATCTTAAAACATAAAATCTCTTCATCTACCGTTCTAAGTGGCACCATATTTGACCATATGTATTCAATAGGATTTATATCAAGTGTTTGGGGTAGTTTAACAGATGAATCAATATGATATGATGTGTTATCATTGATGCTGATTGTTCAAATTTTATGTTATAAGCAGAACGTTTATCAATGATAACAAATTTAACTGTTCTTTAGATTATATATAACCCATTTAATTATAAATCCACCCATGCTTTAAATATGTAAGAATATATAATCAGCTTAACCGTTCCTTGTTACAAAATCACAACCATCTGACTGTTAAAGGTTAAATTTAAATAATTTAAAAATATTATTTTTAACAACCTTGGTGTTTTCAATTATTTATATTCTTTTACATTCCATTTTTAAACCTTTTTGATAATTCGAAAAATAGGTTTTTATCAAATACTTAAATTAAACAATAAATATGTTTTATTTTCTCTACGTCCTAAATATCTTTTAGATCGATATACTTGCTGTTGTATTATTTGTTTTTTACTTGAAATACCATGCTTAAAAGATTTCATTTTTAGCTGGTTTTTTGTAACAATTATTTTAAAATATTGTCATGAGACAATTAAATGACTCAGAACTGGGTATTTTAGTATACTCTAATGGTATTCTTTTTAATTATTAGAAAAATATGGACAGAAAGAGGTGAAAAACACAAACTACAAGAATTCAAAGCCACAAGGTCTTAATATAGAAATCAAGCCATTTTATATCAAGTCTATCTATGTATAACGCTTGAGTCACAACAATATGGTAATTTGAATGTTATTTGAAAATATAGTTTAAAATTTTATCAATTTATTTTTTTTGCTGCTTTATATAAAGTAGAGGTACAGCCTTTTTACAAGACAGTGTGTAATAAACTGTTACCGAATACATTTAATTATACATCAACATACGTAAAACGATGATGGAAAGACAAATCAATATATTAACTAACTAAAGAAAACCCAAATTCATAGATAACGTAACCTTTTGAGAATTACCACTACATAACATGATCTAATCCATACTAGATCTAAAAAAACTATACACAAGCTTTGCTTTAGCTTTATCAAATATTCTTTCAAGTCTGTTAAGATCAGCAAACACCAAATCTTCTAAATTATAAAATTCTTCAATGACCCTTCTAAAAGCAATACTATCAATGCCTGGAACACTCAATAAAATCTCTTGAAGCTTAGGATCTGTCATATGCCCTCCAAAATCTTCAATTATAGCTTTCTTTTGTAAATCTCTGACCAATTTAACGCTCAAAACATGATTGTTTGACCATAAAATATTTACTCTAGGAAAATTTATAAGAACCAAACTAAGTCTCGCTATTAAAGTACTTCTAAAAACTTCTGTACGCTCATGCTCAATCAAGCTTGGGAATGTTTCATTAAATTCAATCAGTAAATAAGGATTTCTGTATGTATTGCTCATCATTAATAATTGTTGATATAACCTGCCAGAATTTAGAGATTGTATAAAATCTGAAATATTTTTACGTTCAATACATTTGTTCATCCCTACATGATAATCACCCAACTCTAAAACTTTAATATTGATGTGATTATTTGCCTTATATAGAAAAAATGGTAGCTTTGATTGCATTTCACGTGAATCAACACATATGGCATACTCCTCTTCATCTGAATCTTCATCAATATCTAAAACTTCTAGATGTTGTCTTAGGGGTAACTCTGCCCTATCATCAATCAATTTTTCAAAATGATCCTTTTCCTTACGTATTTCACTTAGATACTTTTCCTCTTCAATAGAATCTTTATAAATAATAATATAAAATTTAAAATCATGCCCAATAGATGCTAAATATTCTGCAAGGCGTATAGATCCAAGATCAGGACTGAGCAAAATGATTCTTTCATATTTTTCTTCTTTGTTATTGTATTCATTAAATGTAAAGGCATCAATTTTTATGTTCAAAATCAATTTAATGATTTTTTTGATAATTTTCCTTATAAATCTTGATTGAACCAAAATGGCTGTTTTTAAATTTTCAGATTCGATCAAGGAAACAAGCCTGCGTATTTTTGGATTCATAAGATAAAAGTTTTTCATTTTTGAAGAGCCATAAATATTAGAAAGTAGATTATTATCATCATATGTGTCTGTTGTATCTTCGGTTGCTTCTTCTTCAGTATTGCCTTCAGTCTTATCAGTTGATTCTGTATCTTCATTGCTAAATTCTAGAAAATATTCATTTTCCAGATTCATCTTGAACTGATTAGTATTAATATCATACACAATCTCATTATTATCAATTTTTGATTTCTTAATACTTTCACAGACCAATTCTTTAAGTAAATCATGCAGAATACTGCTATTATCATCAATTATCCACGTTCCACCATTGTGTTTCTGATCATCTATCATATTCTTATAGAACATTAAAACAATGAGGGGATCTACTGTATGTAAAAGGTCGAATAACACCTTAAATTTTCGTATTTCCGTATTACTTTGGTTGTAGATCAAAGTGTTAATGTATTCATAATCATTTAAATTGTTATTAATGTATCTATGATGTCCTTTTATCATTTCAAGAATAATCAATACAATTTCCTTTTGTAAATATGATTCTTTTATATATATCAAATTTGCCTTTATATCAGCCAAAGACTGATCAACTGATGTATGAAATCTTGGATAAAATAATATTTTGTTCACACAAAGGTTTCTAGTGATCATTTGTAAGCTTTGTATTTGAAGTGGACGATAAGAGAATGCTTTAACAAGACCTAAAGAATTATGTCGCTTAAAAATATATAGAATAAATGCTTCTGTACCGTTATCCTCTATTTCATCGGCATTAAATACAAACATACAACTGATTTTCTTTACATTTACATTATTGTTAATAAAATCAGTGATTAAAACTCTACTAGTAGCATAAAAAACACCACCACCATTATATTTTTTGATTCTGGTATTAATAGATAACTTTGTAACATCTGTTACGTATGGTGAATCATAAGAAGAATAATATTTTGAGATATTTGATGGCATATTTAAAATAAAACACAAACTATTCTCATTCATATAGAAAGACAGTAAAGTGCGAACTGAATTCATAAAAGGAAGACCCCTGGCTGTTATTACAAGGCAAGACTTATCGTTTTGTTCTTTTATTATTTCTTTCTCATAGTGAAGAAGCATATAAAATTTTTATTTGGTTGTAAATAAAGGCTAAAGTAGGTAAATCTTTTGGGAGGAAAAGTATGGTAAAATTTTGTACAGGCCTCTTTTTAACAAAAAAAAAGCAAAAGCTTGGATCAATAAAAAATTATTACAAATTATAAGAACAGATTTAAATAAAATATTTTAGAATATATTATTGTGAAGCAACTATCTGAGTAGCAGCTGCTCGAAGTTACCGACTCAAATAATGTTTATGTGAGTATCTCTGTGGGGTTTTTGGAAACTTTGAAAAGTTTACCCAATGATATTATGAACATTCCACACCAAAAACACAAGCTTACGACCCCACAGGGCAACAGCAAAGAAAATAAACTTTTTTCTTTTAAATTTATTTACATTAAGCGCTTAGTGGGACAACCATACGCGTGAGTCACGACAATATCATAAATTTTTTTCCAATTTTAAAATTCGACTAAAAACAAGCTTTTATCATTTATAAAACATTACCCCTATTCAATAACTATTATATTCATCGCAAACTGAAATGATTTTCCCCAATAACCTATTCTATTTACCAAATTGATATCATATGAGCTCTGCGAAGAGTCCAGACCTCCACGTGGTGCAGAGTGGTAACTTTGTATAAAAGCGATGGCTAATTGAACTATAACAAGTTGGGTCCTGCCAGGGGTTAAAGCAAGCCCAAGTGGATATGGAATATCTTGTTCACTCTGGAAACCCAGTTTGCGGTCGAGTGACAGACACCTCTTCTATCAGTAGGGAAGTGCCACTTCGGGATCTCGAAGATATAAGATGGTTGGAGTGCGTAATAGCACTAAGTTCATCTGCAACCGCATCCTATAGTTTAGTGTCTTTAAAGTCTTGCTGAAACTTTTTCAAATTAGCTTGACGAACTTATTTACTTATTATAAAAGCACTTTTGTGTATGGTTGTGTTATCCACCCGCTTTCCGTCTCTTCTTTGAGCTTTTTTATGATTGATTTTACTGAGTTTGGGTGTTTTTACTTGCTGGTTCGGCTTTTCATCGTTTTGTAAATAATAACTGATATTATAGACTGTTTGTAGAAAAAAAGGAAATAAGCGGACGTGTTTTATGTCTCTTTTGTTTAGTGTGTGTTTTGATAGTAGCTTGATAAAAGTGATTTTTACAATCGCTAGATGAAATGTAGATTAAATAAATTTATACTTATTATTATTGATATCATATGATGAAAAGCTCAAAATCTTTATAAAATAATAAAAATATGGCCAAATTTTTTATTATTTTTAAGGTTAAATTTTTGCACAAGATACAGCATCTCAAATGTTTTTAATTTTATATTGACTAAAAAAATGTATTTGTCTTTTTTACTTAGAATCACAAAAATTACATTCTTGTATGAAATCAAATAAATATATTCCTTATATTTAACTTCTGCAACATTTATCACAAATAATTAGAAATTTTAATTTCAATAAATCCCAATCTGTTCCATGTTATTTATACTTATATTTTTAACATTTAAACAAAGTTTCAACATAGATTTTATAAGTGAGTTGTGAAAGTTTTTACGAAAATTTGTCCACCCGATAGATTTGCCAACTTTGACCTAATGTTACTACTGTAAGATTGATATATTTTATAAAGCCAATGGTTTAAAATATTATTTTTGATCATCTTTTTATCTCGTATGTGAATCGTTTTGATCATTCATCAAGTTAAATATTATTGTTTATTTTATACTTTGCAATCAAAACAAAAAATAAAATATTACTGATTATGTATAAAATAAATTCATTTTGTTTATATAATCACAGCTATGGTAGCACCAAGGGAATAATCAACTAATTCGTGATGACATAAAACTTAATGTTTAATTTAATATATTAAAATATACAAATTAAAGTATAAATACAGCAAAAGTAAAATAAAGAATATTAAAACAAAATCAGAAAAAGGATACAAACATACCTTTCTACGTTCAAGGGTGATAAACGTATAAATAAATATACAAATGAATTTATTTACTTTATATTCATATCGGTACGTACAGATACGACACGGTACATAATTTAAATGTATTATTTATTAATAAATCAATTTATGATAAATATACAAAGTCTATTATAAATACAACTACTAAAACAATATTCGGAAAGCTATACAAAGCAAAAACAATAATAAATCAGTCATCACACAAATTAATTTATATAAACTATTTGAAATTCGGTAAAGCACAAAAGAAGTCACTAATTTTTTTTGAAAAAAAATCAAAAAATACAACACTTAATGTTCCCAAGTGATCGCTCGTCTTAGTACTTAATTAAGCTCGTACTGTCTTGACTTCAGTGTTCTGATGAGTACTGGTAATTTACAGTAGATATGGCCGTAATTGAAAAAAGTAAAGTTATAAAATATAATCACATGAATGAGTTTAAATATAAAATTTTATTATAAGATTACCTAAGGTATATTATATATATATACTTGATTAAAGTTTACTTGTCAAACTCTATCTAGGAGGATAATTGGAAAATATGTAAGTCCTTGACTGTTTGAGGTAAGCTAACTTAGTCCCTGTTTATGATAAGTGGTTTTCTATTTACCAAAAGTATAAACAATAAATGTAGCTGTCAGGGGATGACACCATTCGTTTCATAGTGATATAAATATGCGTAAAAGTTTTTTACAGTTCTATGAAAAGATATTTTTTTTATACTTTACCTCTTTACGGGAAAAAAATGGTTTCGTATTCTATCTCCTAGTTGTAATATCGGAATCATTAGTTTAAGATATCATTGTAATATATTTATTTAGATATTGGTTAATTTATAGAAATGATCAAACAATAAAAAGATCTTTAATGGTTAATAAACTAAAACCTTTAAACCAAGTACAAAGACTTATAAATATTGCCTTACAGTGCAATTATAACAGATACTTGGACTGTACACCATTTAAAATTAATAATACAATCCATTAGATCTTTTGAAGCGAACAAAAATATGTGATATAAATAAAATAACATAAAAATTCATAACATAAGAATGAGATCAGACAAGTAAGAAAAAGAATACCACATATATATAAAATAAGTGAAGCTATATATAAAAAACAACTGGCTTTATCTAAATTTGATGTAAACTGGATAAGACCTTAAAAATCAGCAAAATGTTGAATAATGGAAACAGGATAGAAATTGAAGACGAAAAGAATAGATTTATTGTAAACGTAAAACAAATAAGACTTGTTTGTTAAGACAGAATTATGAAAGAAAGGATGATTAACGTATACTCTTTTTATAATGTTTATATTAAAATTAATATATAAAAACAAACTATAAAAAAAATGTTACTATAACCCCAATGGTGGATAAACATATATACGTAATTTCCCAACCAGCTCGCGATACAATTAATAAATCAATATTAACTCAGAACTCTATTTTGGTAACCTATCTAAAACATAAGGGGCTCCCCAAGGTTACGTCACTTTCTAAAAAATAAGTATACAGCGATTTTTAAAATAAAAAATCAAAAAATACAGCACTTAATGTTCCCAAGTGATCGCTCGTCTTAGTACTTAATTAAGCTCGTACTGTCTTGACTTCAGTGTTCTGATGAGTACTGGTAATTTACAGTAGATATGGCCGTAATTACATTTTAATATATGTGATTACTTAAATATAAACTTTTAATTTTATGAAATCTGTTAAATGATTTCTAAGGTATTATTTTTTACCAAATGATTATATTTTGATTAAAAATTTTATTTATTTATATTCGGTCTTTAAAAGGTTTTGGAATATATGTAAGTTCTTGACTGTTGTAAGATGTGTTTATTTTGAACATTGTTTATTAAAAACATGGTTTTAGCTTTCCTAAAGTATAAATAACAAAATAGTATTTGATATTTAGTTGGTTTTTGTTAAATTTATAAAAATACTAATTGTTTTACTTTTAAGGCTCATATTAATATTAAACATTTATGCATTTAATATTTAAAATCAAATTTTCATTATTTAATGTTTGTTGTATCAGAATAACGTATCAAAATCTCAATATAATATATCTTTATTGTCTTAAGAGTATTAAGGTAATTGTGAACTCAACCCTGTTGGAACATGGATCATATAAAGATGTTTTTTAACAAATTTTGTTTTGAGTGAGAGATATTAAAAATTGTGTTGTTCTGAGAAATTTAGTGAAAAGAGATGTTTACCTCAACAATAGCATGTAATGGAGCAATTGATATGAATAAATATGATTCTAACATTTTGTTGATACAGGCAAACGGGTTAAAGTGCCTCATGTGTTTGCATCAAAAGAACAAAGCAGTGATGCAAGTATGCTTATAGAAGACTTTCTATAATATATGAAAGCCTTAGGTTTTAGTGGCAGAGAGAAAATGATGGCTTTTAAACTAGCCTTGAGAGGTGGGGCACGAGTATGGTTTGATGAGCACCAGAGTAAAGTGTTTAACGATATTGTTTTCCTCTTTGAGATGATGTTCATTCCAAATAATAGGATATCAAAAGCTGTGACAAAACTCAAAAATTTTGAAATGATGGATGAGTGTCTCTGTTAGTTTTTTTTAGATAAGGCAGCAAGTTTCGCAGCCAAGAGCAACAAAAGAGAAGAGGTTGTGATTTCATTGATGTTAAGTGCGTTTTCATCATTAATATCTGAAAAGATTTTACTAGCTACATCAAAGACGACACTTTACTGTAAGAATATAAATCAAATATGTGAGAATCTAAACAAGGAAGTATCTAAGAAAATGTACTAAGTAACTGCAGTTGTGAACAACAGTGTGTAAGAACTTAGTTAAATTGCTTCTATTGTAACAGACCAGACATCTAATAAGGAACTGTCTTAATAGAAAACAAAATCTTTAAAATAAGAATTCTAAAAATCTTGGCTTGGTTAAAGTGAATGAGTGTGCAGAAGCAAAAAATTGTGAATTGAATAATAAAAATGAGTCTAACTATATATTTTATATGTCGGATGAACCAAATCTATCATATATTGACACATTTATTAAATGTCAATTATCGTGTGCGCCTGGATACAGGCACAGAGGTTTTAGTTATCTCGAATAAACTACATAAAATGGATGTACAACCCGTGAACATTTTTTCCTATTGGTCTGCTAATAAAAAGATTGAATCTATTAGGAAGACAGAAAATAATTTAGTAATCAAAGATGCAAGTGTAATACAAGAATTGGTAGTCGAAAAGAACCTTAGACAGTAAATAATAATAGGATTAAATTATATTAAAAAGCATATTGATGCAATCAAAATATTAGAGAATGTGGTTGAACTCTTGAGAAAAATTACCCATAAATTCAAGCCAGTGCACTGAATTATTATAGAAAAGGCTCAGCCTATAGCGTTTAAAAAAAGAAGAACAAATACAGAGAAGAAAGTTCTTCTTAAGAATAAAATCGAGAACTTATTACAAAAAGGTATTATAAGAAAATTAACCCACCATAGAATTTTATAACCTTACTATACCTTTTCCGTGTTAAAATAAGAATAGTAAACTTTAAAATGAGAAAATGTAAAAAACAAAAAACGAATGTGCATAGAATATGGGTCATTTAACTCTATAACTATTAAAGACAAATATCTAATGTTAAATTTCGAAGATATTATTAAATGTTTAAATGGTGCCAACATTTTCTCTAAATTAGACTACAAAAAGAAGAATTTACTAAATTGATATATATCCTGAAGATGTTGTTTACATGTGAATTTAAGTCGTTCGAATTTTAAAGATGCCTTTTGGCTTGACAAACACCCCAGCTACATTTCAAAGATACATAGATAATGTTCTTATTTAATATTTGGACAAAGATCAAAATTTCCTCAGAGAAAAAAAAATTTAAAATAAAATTTAATTATTTATAATATATTGAAGATTTGTTTAAATCACCCTAAAGAACACTGTCTATCAACATCATTTCAGCTAAGAAGACATCTAATTTAGTAGATTTTTACCCTTTTCTTTTATTCTTGCCTTGATTTTGGCCAATAAGACTCAATATTTTGAGTATGAACTAAAGTCATAGGATTAACAATATTTAAACTATGATTGACTGTTCAATAGACTATACCGAGGTTAGGATATATCCTTGAATAAGATTTTTTATTATTAGAATGGATTATTGAGCCTCAGCGACATACTCTGTATATAATTGGTAAAAGAGTAGATGCACTTATGTCATGCACATACTCCATATATACCTTTAAAAAAATTGATAAAATAATAGCAATACCAAATAGCAGTTTTTTTGTATTTTTCTCTATTCACCTTCAGTTTATAATTGAATTTTGTTTCATCAACCTGACATATAATGTTTTGATTACCCAATTCTAAAAAGTTAAATTAAAAATAATTTATATTAAAATTATAAAATTCAAATATGTCTTTAATTTGTACCTTTTGAAAAATACATGATTTTTACGGCTTTGGGTATTGTTATATTTTTTGGCCATAAATTCATGATTTTTATAGCGTTAACCAAAGTAAGGTTGAGGCCTTTAAAAAAACTACCTTTTCAAAATGAAAAATAATTCTGTAAGAAAGGCATACACTATTCATGCATCTAAAGCAATTCTGGTTGTTGTTTCTTATGTATTTAACAATTAAAAAACACTCAGAACATCTTTGATGTCTTTTTCAAACACCAAGCTCACGTAATAGTTATAGTAGATGATCTATATCATATAAAAATGGTTTAATATTATTGTTAAAATAATAAAAATTTTATTCTTATAACTGAATTTTTAAAAAAAATTACTATTAATAAAAGAATAAAAATATTTTTTTCTAAAAACCGGACGAAATTTCTTACATGAGGAAATTTTTGGATGTGATCTAAAAGAAGTTTAAATCTCCACATTATTTTCATAATATAATATTAAAATTATATTCTAATATACTAGATATAGTTTTTAAAAAGTTGATTTTTACAATAAGAAAAGATGTAAAAAAGTTACCAAAGTAAATCAAGGCTAAATAATTTGTTTTTAAATAATTTATAAAATTCGTAAAAATATATAATTATAGTTTTTAAAAACAATTTTAGTGGCACCTGTTTTTTCCTTCCAGTGTATCACACATAAATATTTTCGTAAGTGCATTAAAACGCAAAAGAAATTCAATCGCATTATTGTCACAAAGCATATCAGAAATATTATAAAATACACTTTAAATTTGTTCATAACTATATATGTACACCACTGCATTTTATAAAATTACACGCTTAAAAATTATGAAATTTGGGCAACATTTCACATAAATCTGGCTTTATATCTAACGATATTCGAGAAAATATAATTTTATTAAAATTATCAATTGGTATTAAATGATGGAAAAACCAAACAAAGCGAATTCAATAAAAACCAAAAGAAATATAACTTATACCACCTTTTCTAAAAAAGGATATAAGGGTTCAGTGTCTTGTTCAATTCTATCTAAGAAATTACTGAAATAAATAATAATGGTTTATCATTTAAATTTTTAACCTTTTCAGTACATACACTGATTTGTGATTTGATTGATTCAAAAACGGTTAGAACAAATAAACTCACAAAAAGTCATAATCTTTTCAGTGAAGAGCCACACATTCTAGGATCTTTAATAATAACAAACCGAATATATATTAACTACTTTTGCATATAATCCTACTAGAATAAACTCGAAATTTATTGACATTTTGTTAATTTCCAACTTAATAGGAGCATAAAAAGATAAAAATTTGATTTTAAATATTAAATGCATAAATGTTTAATATGAGCCTTAAAAGTAAAACCTTTTGAAGACCGAATATAAATAAATAAACTTTTTAATCAAAATAAAATCATTGGTAATAAAAAAACACTTAGAAATCATTTTAATGATTTCAAAAGAATAAAAGTATATTTTAAATAAACACATATATTAAAATATAATTACGGCCATATCTACTGTAAATTACCAGTACTCATCAGAACACTGAAGTCAAGACAGTAAGAGCTTAATTAAGTACTAAGACGAGCGATCACTTGGGAACATTAAGTGCTGTATTTTTTGATTTTTTTTTAAAAAATTGTATTAATTTGTTTTAGAAAGCATTAAAGATATATAAAATTTTTATTTAATTAAAATGTGATATCGTTAAAATATCACTAATGAGATTATATCATATAAATATTTAGTTTTATTTTTTAAAAAGCTTAGGAGCATATTTCTACAGCAGACCCCTACGAAAAGGTTCCACAAAAGTGTCAAATTAAGCTATTTAAAGCTTGGTCATTTTAGTTTTGATTACAGAATTTAAGAAAACAATTTTGTGTGTATGCGTAAGTGCGCCGTGATTAATATATGATAGAAAAGTTGATAAAAAATTAAAATAATGATTTATTAAATTATGTCTTTTATTCGGGGTTTCTGTTATATTTTTGTCTTTTCATATTACTTGCTGCGCGTGAGGACTTTCAAATGTATACTTGAGTTTGTTTATATTTAAATAGAATAAAAATATATATAAATTAGCCTGCGATAATAATGTTTACTGGTTCAATCTTGTTTTGCGATCTGTGTAATTATTGCTCAGAATTTGTCGGTTTAAAACAATTTTAGGTATGAAGTAAAATATTTCTTGATTCTATTAAAGGGTTAAAATTATGCGGATAAACCAGATTAAATGGGGTAAGAATTTTTTTAATATATTATTACTTATAAACAATTTTACAAAATTTTGTACAATGTTGGATGATTTTCTGTATTAAACCATTTATGACGGCAACTACAATCGGCAAAAATTCTGATCAATTTGGATTAAACTTCTTACGAAGCGAAAATTCAAATAAATAATTGTTTTGTCAATATATATTAATAATTTGAAATTTAAATTATTTATCTATAGACATTTGCATTGAAAATATAAGAAACCCTTTTAAGAAACTTAAAATCAGAACATTTCAAGATATTAGAAGATTTGTAGGGTTTGACTAAAATAAATATATTCATTAAATATTGCAATGTTATTAAACGTGTTTTAAATTGTAATTATTGCTACAACAGACGTACACATCACTTAACAATATTTATAAAGGTAAAAATGTGTCTTTGGTAAAGAAATTCAAATTTTTGGTCTATCTTATTCTTGAAATTAACTTATTAAAAAAAGTCAAATATATCTAAATATTCTCAATTATTCTTCTAATGTTTATGTGAAATGGATATATGAAGAAATAAAAAAACAATGATTTAGGAAAGATAGGAGTGAAAGAAGATCGCATAGTAGAAGTTGATGATTCAGTTATTTCAGAACGATCAAGGTGTGTTTGTTCAACCATATCTGATTTTCGGAGGTGTGTGTAGAACACATGAAAATTAGATTTATTATGTTTGAAAAAGGAAAAGCCTACACTAAGACAAGCGATTGAAAATATTGTTCATGTTAGGAATGGTCTTTATATCATTTCAGATTGCTTCTCAACACATCTCTCATTATCAAATAATGAAATATAATTTTTTAGGGCACGTTAATCATAAAACGAATTTTGTTGTCTTTTATAACCTATGATTCACACTCAAAACATTGAATGCTATTAGGGATTTGTTAAAAGGTTAAATAGAAAATGGGTTATATAAAACAATAAACACCCATATTTATTTGAATAAATTCATTTTTAAGCATGAAATGAAAAACAAAGAAGTCTTAGGAAGTGTTTCAAACATTTTAAAACAAATTATTATATTTTTATTAAATTTTTCAACATACATTTTCTTTCCTGAAAAGATACTCACTCTAACCTATATTTTTTAAAATATTTTAATACTTATCAAAAATCAATCATTCTAGAGTGTTCATGGGGTTTCTTTAGTGTATTATAATTGGCTTTATTGATTATTTTAAGTAAATATCTTGTACATTATATTTTGTATCTATGAATTTAAACAGAAGATTTATAATCATTTTTCCTGATTGTTAAATAAAAACAAATACACTCTCTATAAATATTGTTTGATCTTTAATATATTCCCTATAAAGAGTCCAAAATAAACCATAATATACCATTACCAACTCTAATCTTTAAATGGAGTCTTACTACCTTAAAACACTACCTCTTCATATGACATAAAAATATAAATTCATGTTCTAATATAGGATTTTCTATCTGTTTTAAAAGATTTCACATCAAGCAACTAATAATTTTTTAAACTGAACAAAAATTTTTCATTATTTTCTATCTATTTTCAACTTTAAATATCTACTGATAAATATTAAATTTTTCAAAAAAAATTGTAAATATTTTACACTTATTTTTATACATTATTTTTTTGTAAAATTTTCATATTATTTTCTACCTATTTTTAAATCGTTCACATCATGTGACAGACATTAAAAATTTTTTGACAAAAGTTTTTCATGTTTTAACACATTTTTAAATATTTCGGATAAACGATCAAACATTACTTACCTATTTTCAAAATTTATATATTGTTAGTGGTTTATATTAGATTAAAAACATGAACAAATCAGATCAGAATATATTCAATATATTGATGACTGGTTGTCAAAAAAAAGTTTAACCAACTAACTATTCTAAACCACAAGATTATATCAAGTTGATTTAATTACAGGAAGTCGAATAAATATATATTTTTAATATGGTTGTTCACCACTGCTAAGTTTCCATTCTAAAGAATGAGGTTATTTATTTCATTGACAAAAACATAGACTTCTTTGTTGCTTGTCTAGTTTATATGACCGAATACATTTATTCAAGAATAATTTCACGTGCAATTGACATATCCAAATAACTGAACATCTTTCTAAAATAACCATCAGGAGTTATATGATTTATCCTTTGGTAATCAATCCCCTAAATTCTCGCTTCTCAGAATATAGTTCTTCAATTTACTTAAGCAATTTTCAGATATTCGGTAAATTTTTAATTTAATTAGTTTTAAATAAATCAATGATTTGTGCATAATCATTGCACATAATTCTGCCTTTGAATTTCATTTCTGCCAAAAAACACATCTACCTTGGTAGATAACAACACTTTGTGCTCTTTAATTCGTGCCTTGACCTTTGCCCAATATGACTCAATATTTTGAGTATGAGCGAATGTAATAAAATTAACAAAATTTTACTATGATTAACAATATTATGCGAAAAAACTTAATATTTGATTTATTCTTGAGTATGAACGCCACTCATCAGAATGAATGATATTAGATTTATTACATATTTTTGGGTTATAGGTGATAAATACAGTACACTTCTGTCTTGAACATACTCAAAATACATTTTAGAAGGTCTAGAAGATGTATCTGCTATACCAAAGATCCAAACATCGCTATTAGCGTTATTTTGATGTCCCTTTTCTTTTATGCTTGAGTTGGCTCCCAATATAATTAGATTTATATTAAAATAATCCAAACATTTCAAATATGACTTTTCATATATCTTATTGATAGTTTTATAAGATAAATCTGTAAATTTTTTAGTTTTTAAGAATTCAATATCATTTTCCAAAAATCAACAATTTTCAAAATCATCAAAATGTTAAATTGAATTTTTTAAAAAATATCTGTATAAATTGAGAAATGATTTTTATATTTATAATATATACTATTCGGGCATCTAGATGTTTTGCCAACAATATTTCTTGTATATTTCACAACACTAAAGAAAAGTAACGAACTGGGAAGCAAAAAAGACGTATATAACAAGCTCTAACCTTGTAATATAGAGATTGAAATATTGGTGTCATACAGATATGAATTGATCTTTTTATTAAAAAATTAGATTAGAGGCAAAATTACCCTCTGGCAAAGAACATTTTTGAATAAATATTTAATTAATTTTTGCTAGAAAAATTTCTATTCTAGTGGTTTGTAACCCCTTTCTTGATTTTATACGTATATTGACCTTTCCCCAATATGACTCAATATTATGTGTATGAGTAGAGGTTAAAGCTATCAACAAAGTTAACACTATGATTAACTTGGGTGAATTAAGCCAAAGTGAGAGTATATGATCGCAATTCATCAAAATAGATCAATCTACCCTCTTTATGTCCCAAAATAGATTTTTAATATATAATGGCCAAATACTACTCATAAGGGCAAACATTTTTAAAAATTCTAAAAATGATGAAGGGAAATACCCTTTTCCAGCCAAATTTATAAATTCGTAAAAAATATATAACAATATACATGATACAAAAAATAAAAACGTAATATAAGCTAATAATCATAACTATATTTATTAAACTGTTTTAACACTTCAAGAGAAATCAATCATTTTAGAAGTGTCTGGGTTTTCCCTTTCAGTGTATAATATATACACTTTTTGTCATTTTTCCCAATACTGTATATTTTGAGATCAATAGGATCAACAAAATTAATCTTTAATTCTCTGCTTGACATAGATAAATATTCTGAAAAGTTATCTGAATTCTGTTAATGTAATCATTTTTAATAACCTTTTTATCTTTTAAGTTTATTTTATCCTCATTTTCCACTTTAAATATCTTAATTTTTATGTGTTCTATATATAATACAAATTGTTTAAGGCTTCAGTCTCTTATCCTGATTGTTTTTTTTCTTTTCCCTCTAATTTTAGTAATTTCACTATAAATATCCTTGTAGTACGATATACAGTTTGATTTTGGAATTTCTAATAATATTTGAACTGTTTGTATATTTATGTCATAGATAAAATAGTCCAAGAACTCCAATTTTTTATAAAATCATCACATCTATTTCTGAAAATAAAAAACTATTTATATTTTTTTGTAATCACAGTGATTAATTCAAATATATACTTAAATAGTTTCTTCTTTCTAATAACACAACCTTTTTAACATATATTGATTAGAATTTAAAAAGATAAATTTATTTAGCTCTTCTTTTGATTAAAAATTACTAATCTTTATTTTATAATTTTTTCATCCAAAGATTATCTTAACTTTAAATTTAACCTAAATTAAATATTATTAGTATAAATAAATAATAGTCGAATCTAACAATAGCTCTCTCAGTCGAGTATAACAACCTCTTCCTATAATATCCTAGACCTATATATAATAAATCAACATTCATTATATAAATTTAAATTTGATTACAACAGCTATAAAATATATAAAACAAGATTATGATATATTATCACATCCAAACATCAAAAGGTTTATCAATAACCCATTCTCAGCTTAATACAATCCCATTCTAACATATGTTTGACTTCTTCTTACCCTTTAGTTAAATTTTTAAACAAAAATTTTATCATCTCCTAATGCCTCTAAGCCTAAAAGATTTTTTTCTTAAAAATAAAGACACTGTATTATTGCAGAATATCCAAAACTTACTTAGTCTTTATGATGAAGAGGAAATTATTCAATTTTATATGAATTTTAATGATCCAATATTTATATTTGGGAAGAAATTCAAAATATTTGAAATTCTTTATAAATGTGAAAATTTCTTAAATAAAATATCTAAAAGATTTTTTAAAATAATAACAGAGGATTATTTTAAAAATGAAAATAAAAAAATAAAAAACTATAATAGATCAATTGAGTTGGTTAATGAGGGTTATTTATCTCCTCATATGTTTGAAACTAACCATTTCGACCTTAACGAACACACCTTTGATTATTTATCAGATATAAATATTGAACAACTGATGCATTTTCCGATCAAAAAAAATAATTATAAAAAAATATTTGATATTCTTAGAAATAAGGAAATTAAAATTAAAATCAATAAATGGGTTAAGGAGAACGCAGAAACATCAACATCTAAAATATTTGCCAGCCTTTTAGATCATCCTACAACAAATAATAACTTTTTAGAGTGTTTTTGTAATGAACACGCAAATTATAACATTTCATATTCAAATTTTAGTGATGTTGGTGATTTAAGCAGGCTCGAAGTGTTTTTGTTATATTTAAAGAGTAAGAAGGATTTTAGAGATAGTTTAGATGATGTAAATACAATATTAAGTAGCGAAAATGTGCCTGGAAATGATTCTTTAATTTTAGATTCAGATTTCTTTATATCATCAAGCTTAGAAAATAATAAAAATGCAAAAGTAAGAGAAATTGAAAAAAAAGAAATACATGGATTAATTACAGCTGAAAGGGATAATAATATAATATTAGAGGGTCATAATAACATAGTTCATGATAAGGTTTGCAAAAATAATGATTTATATGATATTTACAACAAAAATGTTGTGATTAAATTTTCACCATATGATAATATTACAAAAATTAACACTCAAAAACCTAATAACGATATTTTGGTTGAAATGTTAGACTTAACACTCAAAAAGGGATATAAACTTGAACTTAATAGTAAAATACTTCATCTATCAACAAATCTTAGCAATATGACTTATTTTCGTCGTTTCCTTTGCACCAACATAAACAAGTTTATTGAATATGATGTTAAAATCAAAGAATATGAATCGCTCTTTCAAAATATGACAAAAATCATTGATTTTATTAAAAAAACGGAAAATAGATTGAGTTTATCGAACTCTCCTATTATTTCACGTGCTTCTGACCTTCCACTTATCACCTTTTCGACATTTCCATTCTTAACACAGAAAAATTGTGGTCTAATATTTAAAGAATATATATTATTGTATTCACTTGATGATTTAGTTGATAATTTTATATATTTAGAAGATATTAATATTGATTTTGTTATAAATAATTTGAAAATGATTAAAAATAAACAAAAACTTAAATATTATCAAATTAAACTTCAAATACCTGTTGATATTAAAAATTCTGAGTTGAGGCTTATATGTGATAAGTTTTACAACCTTTTTAGTTTAAAAGAGTATTTTTATACGATCAAAACAACAAAAAAGTACTATCATCATTTCTTCACACATTTATCAGAAAATCAATTTAAAATTATTATTGAGGAATTAAAAGAAAGAAAAGTGGAGAATAATTTTGTTATTTATCTTATACAAGCTTTAAACAACTTTGATTTACACCATTTAAAACATTTCTTTTTGTTTATTATTCAAAACTATGATGAGATTGTTATAATTGAGGTTCAAAAATTTATTATTGAATTTCTTAAGAGTTTATTTTTTGATGATTCCTATATAAATCCAGTAACTGAATTGTATAAAGCCATGCTTAAGTTTGATAGTAAGAAAATAAAGGTAAACCTTGAAATAATATTAAATCACATAGGTAAGTGTGGTGTTGGAATGGATAGAGAGGTGTTTTATGGCTATATTAAATAAACGAATAATAAATCATTTAAGAAATGAATATGGTAGAAAACCAACATTATTAAGCTAGATATAAAAATAATTTAAGTGATGTGAGTTAGTTAATATATTCCGATCAAATGATGGGTATTTTTGCCTGTCTTAAGTGCGAGGATGTTAGAGTTTGTCATTACTTGAACAATATTCATGTATACTAGTTTTTTTTCAAAATATTATATATCCTCTAAAAATATAAGCAAACTGTTCAAAAAATCAATAATTTGAGTAAAAACATAAATATTGCAATACATATCGAATATGTAAACGAGCATACAAAAATATAAAATAAATTTACTACCTAGCATTTATGGTTAAGATTACAAATCTTCTAAAAACATAAATTCATAGTAGATATTAAATTTTATAAATGAAGAATGCTTCATCTTTATACCCGAAAATTGAATATATTTTTCGCTCAAAATTTTTTAGTTTTTGAACAATTAAAAAATAATGCATATAGACTAAATTCATTAAAACATAAAAACTGCGAGTATAAATATGTTCAATTTTTGGGTATTAAGCATAAATATTCAACATTTATAATACAGTACTTCAAAAACCCAGAAATGATAAATAAAAGAGTATTAGATTATAATCGTATAAGTCTATCTGTAATTTTTTTAATTTTTTAATTAAAAACCAATAAAAACAGACACCTTTATTTAATATAATCTTTTTAATTCTGTCACTCATAGAATCTACTAGTGTTCTACGATGAAAGTACCAGTATCAAACCTCGTTAGTTTATTTTTGATATTAAATGCGTCTCGTTTTCAAAAACAATATTTTTAACTTTTGCTTTCAATAAACCCATAGATGTTCTATAAGCTCGAGGTCTGTGAAAATCATTCTAACAGCCCAATATTCATATATTTAGAAAATTTTGATGTCATCTTGTTTTTATGATTAGATCACAGTGTTATTGGAAATTTCGTACAATCTAATATAAATCATTACTCAATATTTGAGTATAATATAGAGCATTTAAAAGACCATCTAAAAACACCAAGTTTTCAACATTATTTCTACTCATATAACCCCAAACAAATTTTTATTTGTACCAAATTTAACAATTTTTTATAAGTGTCAATTTTCTTTCTTCAATCCACACCTTTTGCTCTTAAAATCATTATAAATGTTAAAGAAGTTATCATCGGGCTTAATAAATTCTATGTCTGTTAATTATTTGCAAATTTGATAAATTTAGCTTAGAAGAAAGATAAACACATTTAAAGTGTTTTCTTTAAGAAAAGGCACACCTTTATACGACACTCATATTCGAATCTTTTTCAATCAAGCTTTTGATATTTCGGCATGTGGCATAGGTTTTTTGTTAATTTTATATTGCAAATATCAATTTTTTCTTTCATCTTCTATGTCATTCTTAAATTTTCTAACGTGATCTTGCATGATAGATCTCTTTGAGTTGATTTTAAACTGATTTCGCTTATTGAAAACATCATAGAAAATAGCTGAAAATGACCTTTGTCGAATTCAGAAACATGTTTACTTATTAGGGTAATTTTCATTGTTTATATTGGTTTTTAATTAAACATTACAGATATATTTATACGATTAGATATAATTATTCTTTAATTTAATATTTTCGTTTTTTTCTGGAATTCTGTAGTAATCGAAAAATAAATGTTTCAGAATTTTCAAGAAATAAAAACCAAAAACATTCAAATATGCTACATTATGTTGAACAAAATTATAAAATTATAAAATTTGAATTTTTAAAAAAGGTTTTGGTTTTCTTATAGAGCTTTATGGGGATATGCTGATTATTAGGGTGCTACCTTTTTGAAAACATGATCATCTTAAATATAACATTATAAAGTCATAACTAAAATATATCTATAAAGACGTGTTTCTATTGTCAGGGACCGATGGTATTTGCCTTTCGAATTGTATAAAATAAAGTTTGATTTTATTGTTTAAACTTGAACCATCCTAGGCGTGCTGTTCTTTTCTCTTGTATTCATGAGGGTGAATAAAAATTCAGTAAAATTTTTATAGTT
Source organism: Agmasoma carcini (nom. nud.) (assembly GCA_029232285.1). Taxonomy (NCBI): domain Eukaryota; kingdom Fungi; phylum Microsporidia; family Thelohaniidae; genus Agmasoma; species Agmasoma carcini (nom. nud.). Next base: position 26,033 of record JAOXFI010000051.1, on the reverse strand, counting down.
AACGAAATTATGCTTTTTAATAAGCATATTTCCTTGCAACAACCATCATAATTAATATATATGATATTCTTTTATAATTTCTTATACAACTTAAGATTTTTATTTTCTAGAATTTTACTTTTTTGCAAAGCAGTGCATATTTTTATGTCCAGTTTTTTAATTGGTGTACTATAACTCATTATTTTTTTAAAGATACTTAATTTTTTGATATGGAGGAAAATACCAAATACAATATATGGTAAAAATACCGTATCCAAAATTTTATATCTAATGTTTTATTATAAGTATTACCATCATCATTATTTATTGATGCGTTTATCACAATATATAATAGTTGAGGGATACCAATGCCCTAATGTGTATCAATGAATTACTTATATACTAATTTAATTTTACATCACCTTAAATGTTGTATTACATGCTATTTTAACTAAATTATACCATTTTGTTGTTAAAAAATTCAAAAAGATCTGATCTTTATATATGTTTCTATTTTTAAAATATCGAACCAACATAATTTAATGTTTTCTGATGAAAAGATTTTATTATTGCCAATGTATTTTTAAAATCTTTTTATATGACAATAGCCCGTATTCTATGCAATTATTAACTAAAAATCTTAATATATTTATGTGTGTTAATTTCTTAAATAATTTTTCATAAAATTTTTTTTCCATGGAAGACAATGAAAGAGACTGTATCTGCTATATTGTAGGTTTTTGTCCATACGAAGAATTTAAAGTCCCAGGTATCACTAAGGGCTGTGAATTTAAGCATGATGATAGTATAAGAGAAGAATATAATACTTCTTCCCAATATTTTAATTTTGAAAGAGAGGCATATGATATTCTTAAAGAAATTGATGATGATGTAAATAGAAAAATAGCTCTTAACAATCAAATTTTATCTGATAAAATACCAGAAAATAAAGTTTATAAAGCCATTATGAAATGTGAAGGTATAATTAACAATATTAGTGTTGATAAGAGTTGCACATTAGAGTTATACTCACTTCTTAAAACACATGGTCAATTGTATAAAATGTTGGAAAATGAACAAAAAGAAACAAAGGTGATGGTGTGTGATGAATGCTCATCTTTTAAAGAAAAAATAATTTGTCAGCATCATTTTTGTAATACCTATCAGAGGCTTAGAAGGGTGGTTAAAAGTCTGAGTGAAAAATTGGATAAAAGGAACTGAGAATGATCATAATAGATTTATTTACGTAATATGCTTTCTTAAGCAAAAAAGTATAAAAAACCATACGACAAAAAGTAGTATCGATTGGAAACCTCTCCACTCATTTTCTACAAAGGATCTTAAGTCAACCTAGAAAAAATAAAACCAACAAGTAAAAATTCTTAAAAATGAATATAAGAGAAAAGGGATAGTAAATATATACTTATTGAAGCTTTGGTAAAGGGTAGTGTAAAGATTTTGGATCAAGGCTAGAATTTGCCCATGGTAAATTCTTTTCTTGTTGGTATACAAAATTTTTTATAATAATATATTGTTAATAATAATAAGTTTATTTGTCCAATGTTATTGCTCAGACAAAGTAGTATCGATTGGAAACTCTTATATTCGCATTTTTTTACAAAGAATCTTATTTATCAATAAACTTACCATAGGATAAAAGCCGAACCAGCATGTAAAAACTCCTAAATCAAACAACAATATTAAAATGAATGTAAAAGAAAAGGAAGGCGGAGGATAATGCTATTTGTACTTCGGTAAAAAACAATAGAAAAACTTGATTGTGATGATAAAACTTTAAAGATACCATGTTATAGGATGCGGTTGTAGCTGGGTTTAGTGCTATTACGCATACCAACCAGCTTATATTTTCAAGATAGTCACCTTCTTCTGCTATTGGAAGAGGTATCTGTCTATCGACTGCAAACCAGTTTCCAAAAGTGAACAAGGCTATCCGTATCCTATACAACCCTGATTTAGCCCCTGACAGGCCTTGATCTGTTATAGCTTAATTAGCCGTTGTTTCCAATGTTTTACGTGGAAGTTTGGACTTATCGCAGAGCTAATATATTGTTTAAAATAAATTTATCATATGTTTAAAAGTTCAAGAACACTTATTGGGTTTTTTGTTCACACCCCTCAAGTATATCACTACACATTTTGAACTTGTTAATATTTAAGCGAACGTTCTAAGGCTTCCAGCCATAACCAGAGCAATTTTTTAAAGTGAATTTTGATCGGGCTAGACTAGAGTCGGAAAGTCTTTCATATGAAAAAGGTATGATTAAAAAATAAAATAAACTTCTATAATAAATAACAAATGTTTGTTAATATTTTAATTTCACTTATATTTAATGGAATTTTAAAAAATTAACATATTTCTATATTTTTTAAAACATAGACACCGGAGGAGAAAAATCGGAAACCCCTAAAATGATTAATTCTTGGTAAATGTAAAAATATTTTAATAAATATTGTTATGATTTTAAAGTATATTGTGTTTTTATTTTTTATATCATGTATTGTTGTATATTTATAAACGATTTTTGTAAATTTACCGTAATCCCATTATATTCTAGTAACAATACTGTTTCCATTTATTATTTTTAAAATTTTTACCTTATGAGTAGTCATTATTCTTTAAATATTAAAAGTCTTGTTTTGAGACTTGAAGAGGATAGAATATCAATAAGAGATATTTCTAAAAACAAGGCTGTATTTAGGTCATCATTGAAAGATATTTTACAAAAATAAAAATATTCTGAGAGGAATCGTTTTTGAGGGGGTAATTTAAATAAAATCAAGAAAACATTTTTCACATTCCTAAAGTTAACAAAAAAATACCAGTAAATGTAATACCAATTGTTGTAAGTAGGTTCAAAGTGTTTATTTATCCTATTTGTCTGCTCGCTGACCATTGTCTGTAAGGGTTAAACTGCTTATATAGTTTCAAACCTGTCTAAGATATTTTAATTGATTAAAATATATCAGTCATAATATTTATGATATAATATCAAATCTCCATTAAACACAGACTACACCAATTAATATTCTTAAAACTACAGGAAAATTCATTTCATGTCAAAATATTTAAAATATACTAAAAAATTAAGCCTTTATTTTTTATCAAAAAATTTATCCAATGAAATGGAAAATTTTAAAAACTGAAATTTATATAAATTTAGAAAAGACGTTGTTCAGTGGTCAAGTTTTTTACTTTAAAGAATTGGAAAATGGAATATATGGAGGGATGTTGGAGGACAAGGCAATTGTTATCAAGGAAGATAAGATGCAGATTTTGTATTTAGATACCCACCCAGACATTGATCTGATACTCAATAGATTTTTCAATTTAGATCATGAGCATCGCTTAGAGGGTGGCTTGAGATTCCTTACTTGTGATTTTTATTCTACCATATTCAGTTTTATCATAAGTGCAAACAACAATATCAAAAGAATTACCAAAATGGTTAATTTTTTGTATTCTCTTGGCAAAGAGCATCACACAGGAAAATATTTACTCTATGAATTCCCTTCCTTGCAAATAATTTCAGAATCTGAAGATACTTTGATAAAAAATAAATTTGGATATAGAGCTAAGTACGTATGTGATGCTGCAAAGAGCTTGCAGAATATTCATATTGATTTTCATAACCTTACCTATGAGCAAGCCAGGGATGAACTTATGAAGTTGAAGGGTGTTGGTAGAAAAGTGGCTGATTGTATTTGTTTAATATCTCTTAAGTTTTTTCATGTTGTTCCAATTGATGTTCATATTTTAAGATATTCAAATATGAATTTAAATTGTGATGTAAAAAGATTAAACAAAACAGGATATTTAAATATTCAACAAAAGTGGGTTGAAAAATACGGATCAATTGCGGGTTTGGTACAATTATCTGCATTTAAGGACTCTATCGATAAGATAAAATGAATTTTATTGTTTTTATATTCAAGTTATCAATTTCTTAAGTGTATATTTTATATGAATAATAATAAAAGGTTTATTTGTCCAATATATTTTCTAGGCCAAAATATGGAAAAAAGAAAACACAAACAGCACAAAGTAGTGTCGATTGGAAACCTTTCCGCTAATATTCACGTTTTTCACAAAGAATTTTAATATCAATAAACTTACATAAGAGAAAAACTGAACCAGCAAGTAAAAATTCCTAAATCAAACAAGAATAATAAAATTGAATGTAAAAGGGACAGAAATCGGGGGATAATGATCATACACTATTCGTGCTTTGGTAAAAAGCAGTAGAGAAACTTGATTGTCATGCTATCTTAAGCCATCTTAGATGGTGACAGTAAAACTTTAAAAAACATCAAACTATAGAATGCGGTTCTAGCTGGGCTTAGTGCTATTACGCACAGCAAGCAACTTATATCTTAGAGATCCTGAAATGACACTTCCCTGCCAACGTAGAAAAGGTGTCTGTCTATCGACCGCAAACCAGTTTCCCAGAGTGAACAAGGCTATCCATATCCCCACGGCCTTGACCTGTTATAGCCCAATTAGCCGTTGTTTCCAACGTTACCACCCTGTACCACGTGGAAGTCTGGACTCATCACAGAGCATATTTTAGATGAATTATAATATTTTTATTGGTTAGTGTAAATATTGTGATAAATTTTACTAAGAAATTGGGAAGAGTACAGACATTCACGTGGTAATGTTGAAAACAACGGCTAAATGGACTATAATGGGTTAATATAATTGCTAAAACAAGACCTTAAGGATACAGATAACCTTGTTCACACTGATAAACTAGTTTGCGGTCGGTAGACAGATACCTTTTCCAAATAGCAGGGGAAGATGAGTATCTTGAAAATATAAGCTGATTGGTGTGCGTAATAGCAATAAGTTCAGCTATAATATAGTATGAGGCCTTTAAAGCCATACTATCATCTTCTGTGAAGGCATATCAATCAAGTTTTTACACCGCCTTTTACCAAAGAACGATATGTGTTTGGTTGCTATCTCCGCATTCTGTCCCTTTTACAAACCATTTTGATTATTGTTGTTTGATTAAGGTGTTTTTACTTGATGGTTCGGCTTTTTTCCTTTTGTAAGTTTACTAATACTTTAAGATTCTTTGTAGTGAACGTGACAATAAACATATGCGTTTCCAATTGATACTACTTTGTCCAATTTATATTTTTCGTGCTTTTTGTATGAGCAAGTATATTGAAAAAAATAAACATATTATTATTATACTAAATATAAATTAATATTTTGTGATAATCATTCGATATTTGACTATGCAGCTCATAAGCTTCATTTATTTATATTTTAACCTATTTAGTTGTATTTACTCTCATAATCACAAGGTTTTCGATAAATTTAAACTTTATTATTTTTTGTTAAAATTTTATCCAATGGAAGCAGTTGTTAACCAGTTTCTAATAAATAACTTATATAATAAATTTATGTTAAGGTGGAGTATAACAAGCACTGTAGCCTTAATGTACATCATTAAAACAATTGTAAATCCTTCTCACGCTATAATCGCTTATGTTTGCTCAATCTATCTTCTTCACAGTTTTATTTTATTTGCCACCCCTAAAAATGTAGATGTGGACGAAATTGGAGAGGATTACACCCCAAGAAACATATCAGTGGAATATAACGAATATACCCCATTCGTAAGAAACCTACCTGAATATGACTTTTGGTTGTTTTGTACGAAATTCTTATCAGCATCCTTTTTTTTAACATTATTTAACTTTACTGATATTCCATGTTATTCACCTTTACTTATCATTTATTTTGTAGTTATGGTTGGTGTAACTTGTGTAAAGCTTATCAATCTCACAAATATGTATAACTATAGTATATTTTCATCATATAAGAATTTTAGAAAAGACTAAAGAAATAAATCTTTTTTTTCTAGTTTTGTAATATTTTAGTTAGACTTTTTCATGTGATTAGCAGGTAAACTTTTATATGTAAAGCCACAGTAATCTATCAAGATAAGGTGGTAACCAACCCTATCATCAGTAATTAACAACCTATATATTAATCTAATCAATGTAATATGGTGATAAACCTTAATATCAATATATAACAACCAATCTATTAATCAGGATATGCCAATAGTTGTTCATCAATATAAATTATAAATAAATAATTTGATTATTTGTCATATTTATTATAATTCGTCTTCAACACTATTTACAGCCATCGTGTCAAATGTGGATCTTCTGCAGCACATCATGTAGAACAACGACCCCATAAATGATAGAAATATGAACACAGATATAAAGAATAATATTACTGCCATCTGTGGACCAACACCGAATAATAAGCATGCTCCAAGCAGCGATAATGCAAGGGATAGATGTGCAGAGAATATTCTCCTCCATTCACTTATATCTTCATCACTCTCGCTCGTTTCTTCATCCAATAAAGCAAGAAAGTCATTTTGTGTTCTATCAATTTCATATAAGAAATCATCTTCAGGATCAAACGCATTTTGCTTAAAGTAGTCTCTAACCTCTTGCTTGAGTAAGAAATCATCATCAGTTGCAAAGTAGTAAGCATCATATTTAATTCTACGATTTGATGGGATCTTTTCAGGAATCTTTGATACACCATTAGCTACACTATTGATAATATCATTATAGCATTTGTTTGGTTCAGAAGGTACATCAAATGAATCTTTAGATCCTTTATTACTGCATACATTGCGATCCTTTTCGGTCATTTTAGGTCTATATATAGCACTCAAAGCCTTTCTTCTCTTCTTATTAGATTCTTCTTTCCCAAAGTAATATTCTACTAACGATTTATCCATACTCTCTTGTGTTAACTTATAGTAAAAGACCTGACCAATGATAAACATGTTGTTTAAAGGATTTTTGACTTTCATTCTGTGGAGTAACCTTCTACTTGATTCAAATCTAAACAAAATTCTATTAATTTCTGGAGCAGCGTAATAAAAATTATAGAAATTAGAGCTATTTTCTGGGTCTGGTGTGGTAACACGTGCGATTATAAAATCCAGACTTCTTTTTCTGTAGGCCAATAGCAAAGTTCTCAATTCTTCCAAAGTGAATGTTTCGTGTTCATTTGCATCTATTTCGTCAATTTTAGGAGCTTCTTCATTATTCGTGTTATTTGGAGCACCAAATATTCTTATAGTAGAAGGTACATTCTTAGCTAGTTCATACATGTCAACACGTTCCCTTGTCATTATTTACAATCAAAAAAACAACAATTTATTTATAAATAAAAATATTTATATAGAAGCAAAAAATTGTAATTATAATATTTTGATTAAATTTTGAAGATATTTATCATACAAATTGAATATTATTATATAAACATAGCGATAAGTGATTTTTTATAAATAGATCAAAATTATGATAAATTTATTAAAAAATCTTTAATTCTTGTTGATTTATAAAAAAACAAACAAATTTTTGTTTAACAAAGTGTAATATTTGTTTTTTTTCAATACTTTAAATAATCAAACAATATAATTTATTGTAGTGTTTAAGTTTCTTAAGAATTTATTTTGTAGAAAATATTCATTAGGTAGAGATTCTGTTATTCATATTGTCATACGAGACAAAACAAATTATATTTATAAAATATAGAATAAATAGCAGTTTAATCTTGTTATTTCCATATTTAAGTGGGTTACTATCAATTTTTGAAAAAAAATATTTAATGAATTAAAAAAGGTTGATAATTCATTCATCATATATAAAATATTATAGATTTATAATATTATCATATAATCTACATTATACAATGTAAATATAGACTCTTAGTACGGCACATTCATTATATTCAGTTATTCTAATCAATTTTCATGACTGATTATGAAATATTATATTTTTGTGATATTTTATCTTAATGGGTGTATGTAAACGAACCGAATAGTTTAATAAAATATATTTTAATATCTCATCAGTAGTTAAATACTTATAGAAACATTCTTTTAGTAGATATTACGAAATTCAACGATATATTTATGTTGATTAGAAATGCAATTAAAACAAATCTTTTATTTATTCCTATAAAATAGAGAAATATATTTTCAATAGTAAGTTTTTATACTGCAAAATTTTAAATATTTTATTTAAAGAAAATTGTTTTTTTAAAAAAAAATTAGGCCCTTAATAATATCAAAAAAAATCCAAGAAAATATATTCAACAATACCTGTTAGAACTGATAAAGACTTCATATCACATTTAATATAAGCATAAAATACCCTTTATACTTAAACAGCCTTCCTGTAATGCTTAGGTGGGACTCTGATACGTATATTAGATGTATGCTCAACATACATCAGTCAATCCAAAAATTTGAAGTCAGTAATAATTGCTATCTATTGATTATTCCAACAGCATCACAATAAAAAGTCCCAGTAATCTAGTTTAAAACCTATAATTATGAGCTATACTCAATAACACCCATATATTCCATATAAGGCAACTGATTATACAAAAATAGTGTCAAAACAAAATACACTATGCTTAAAGGCCGTTCACACCAAATTTTCCCATGATTTAATCATTATAAAAATTATATTTATAGACACATTATGATTTCCTTTAGAAATTTCACTTTCTAAACACAATAAAACCTTTACCATCCCACTTATCTTATATAAATCACTATAATATATAAATTATCTACCAAAAATACGATGCCCTTGATCACGAGCAACAAATACAAATCTCTCAAATTTTTGTTAAAAAATTTACTACATTGCCATGTTCAAAATGAAATTAGCTTGTGAAATGGAAGAAGAGGGGAATGCAATATCCCTTGCTGAAATAAAAGATGGCTTTTTAAACACTCTTTGTAACACTTTAAGTTCAAATCTCTCAGGATATAGATCTATTGCTCAGCATACTAACAGAGACCTCCTGGAAAAAATGTGTGACGGTTTAATTAATGATTTGTCCAAATTTTATCTAATTTTAAGAGGATTCCGCTACTATAAATACGTTCGCTTATCTAAACACAAAATAAATAATCTTTTGGTGCAAGCGAACGACATTGTTTGCATCGCTGACCAACTAGCTTTTATGTTTGAAGGTGTTAAGCAAAGCTTTATACCAGAATGCAGGTTTCAAGATGCTTTGACCTCTTTAATATATCCTAAAAGGGTGCTTGTACTTGATAAAGACGATACAGATGACACTCAAGAAACACAAGATGATAAAAAAGATATTGATATAACATTCGACAATAATAGTAACACATCTGGTCTTTTTTTTAATATGAATAGTAAAGTGGTTTCTGAATCAGATTTTAAATTCTTACAAGCATCTAAGGTTTTAAAGAATGAAGCTAAAATCCCAAGCAATAAAGATACAGAAATAGAGGAGGATCAGTTTATAGAAATTGAAAGATTAATGAGAATTTACCTTTTGAAGGAAGACATAAAGGATTTTTATTTTGAAAAGGGTATTTTAGTTATGAAATCATTTTCTTTAACATTTAAATTGTCCTTGTGTGGGGATCTAACCTTTCCACAGTGGAAGCTAGTGGGTGTTCAAACTAGATTTGAAAACCATGAGTTAGAATTGTACTTAGCCCAGAGAATACCTCCTAATATATCATATATTCAAAAATTTATCAATTTCTATGAAAATAGACGAAATGCGCTTGAGATATACGACAACCTATCCGATAAGACGGGCTATTATCAAAAGTTTGATGGAAATGCATTTGGTCACAAAATAGTTGGTCGTTTAGAAATTCAAGATGGGTTTAAATTAAAAATAGAAGTTGATAACCATGCACACGTAAACGTAGACTGGGACTTTTTGGTGAAGAACTATTCATCTAGGAGTGGCGATAGTAAGAAGGAAGATGAAGCACACGTGTCTTACAAGCCATCAATTTTTGGTGATAATTTTCATTTTAAAGTTGATGAATTCTTTCTATGTGTTAGTAAAACCTCAAACAATATTTTTTTTGGGAAATATTCTGATCCTTCGAATTATTACAGACTGTATTTGGAGTTTCAAGACAAAGATTTTGGTTGTAAATTGTCTCCTAATATAAATCCAAATATAAATGTTCAAGAGGCAGAAAATGTTAGGAATTATATGAGGATCATTGCTACAACTAAACTTGTCGATTCCAGCAAATATTTTAACTCTATAAAGTCTATCTTAATTCCTGATGGTAAAAAAATTTTGGCAGCCGAGGGGTTTAAATTCTTAAAAAGATCGTTCAGATCATATTTAGAGGTCGTAAAAAGGTTTATAGATGATCATTACAACCTTATACCTCATATATATGAACTTCTTAAAGCTGAAATGCTAGAAAAAGTCGACTTTTCCTTGTATTGCCATGGGTTTAAAATTATAGATCCGCATACAATTGTTAACAATGAAGGTCAAATATCAAAGTTTGAAAATATAATAGAACTTACAAACTACATAGTATTAATAAGAATACAAGTAGATTTGAGCAATGGTCTCAAGAATAATTACTTTCCTTTTGAGGATTATAAAGTAGATGAAAGTGTTTTAGGGTCTCACTTAATCATATCATTTGAGAACTTTAAAATTCAGCTGACTTCTACTGTTGAAACATCCATCATATCACTTAATGATGACCTATTTAATCTAACTTATGTTGAAAGAATACATTATATCAATTTCTTCCATAAGTTTTACATTTATAATATATTTCCATCAGCCACCACAAAGGACTCTATATTACTAGATATGATTTATATCAAGAAAGCTCCTATTGTCATAACAGCTTGTGATGGTGAGTATATTCTAAGTCATGATATTCCAAATATACCCAAAAGACTCACAGAAATACAAATCAATAGCCTAGTGATATTGTATAGATACTACTTCTTGAACAAGTTCAGTTATATTAAGAAAGTATCAGAACCAGAGAGAATGGACAAATACTCGTTAATATTTCCAGATTTTACATTGTCATTAACTAAGGAAGGGATTCAATTGGCAGGTGCTGATCCCAATATTGATAAGAAATATAATAGATTAATTAATACAAGCAGAAATATTGATGATTTCATATTTAACAAATATGACGACATCAAAAGTTTTTTAAATGAATTATAGCAAAATTATTTGTTTTTTTTTATAATATTTTCTATTTATATTAAGATCTTGGTTAGTGTTATTATCATTAACGGGGACAACGATGTGTAAAATTTTTGAAAAAGCTAACGATTTCTATTGATAAGAAAGACTCTGGTTGTCAAAGGTGGGTAAAAGCATGGCCAGTGTATAGTACCCGGATTTACTACCTTATCTTTATAAAAGTATATCTGTACATCCCTTTTACAACTCGTCAACAAAAAATTAGTAACCAAGCGCGTTGAGTGTATGGCGGGTGTGAAGTATCAATATTTACTACTCTTTTCACATTAGATTTGTCGTTTTGGTAGCTAATACGTTTTTAAGCCTGTAATGGCACGTATGTTAAATAAATCGTTTTTTTCAACAAAAAATTTTTAAAAATATTTTTTTCACGTAAATATCAAAAATAATTGCTAAAAGATGTTTTTTCTAGATATAATTAAACTGATAATATCAATTATATATTATACAGTAGGCGTTATGTTAAATTATAGTTATTATTATGATGTGTACTTTATAGATCATATTTTAGCGTGTTAAGTTTGTATTTAGCTCTTATGCCATTAATTTCAATAATTTTGTGTTTAAATTAATTTCCCTTATGTTTTAGGCCAAATTTAAGTTGTTTTTAGTTCTGGCTCTAAATTTTAGAACCATCAGAATGGTTGAAGATGTCGAGAGTGTTAAACAGTTTAAAACCAACGCAAATGATCCGGATTCACATGTATTTGAAATAGTTGAGGCTTCTACCATCCATAAAACAGTAGGTGAGATCATTTCAGCTAATTCACTTCCAATAATAAACCCTTCTGACCCTTTGGAAGAAAAACTTGAAAAATATACAAAAATCAAACAATTTTTAGATTCTAACGAGGTAGACCACAATTTGAATGATTTTAATGCGATAAGAAACAAAATAAAGGATTATAAGGGTATTGAATCAAAATGTGATACCATGGAGATTGAACTAGCAAAGTATAAGTCACCTCTATATTCAAAATCTATTGAAGAGTTGAAAGAGCAGTTGGTTACGCTCAAAAAGAACGAAAAATATAGTAAAACCTATTTTGACAACCAAAATGTGATCAAAAAGATTGAGCAGAAGAAAAACAATGAAATTTACGAGCATTTTGGGTTTCTTAAGAATGAGGCTGCTAAGTTAGAGTTAAAATCAAACCTAATCAAAAAACTAGACTTGAAAAATGACGAATGTTCTATTATTTTAAAAAGGCTGATTGAAAAGGGTAAAATTACTTTAGAAGATCTTTCATCTGGAATTGGAAGGATAGAAACTCTTAAACACGTTTATGAACTTTCATATCAGAAGGTTTTGGACTATGACCGAAAGACTGACATTGTAAGCTTAGCTCACTTGAAATAAAATAAAATAATATTTTTATGTTTGTTTTATATAAATTTTTGTAAATAAAAAATTGTATATCCCATGTTTTTAAAGGAAATATGTATGATTGCCATTTCTGACCTTAACAATAACATTTTGTATTCAAAAAACTTTGATAATATAAATGAAGAAGATGCTTTGGCTTCAATAAGGAAAGAAGGTGATATAGTGTGTATGTATAAAGATAAAGTTTCATTTTTGTCAGAACAGAATGAAATAGTCATAGTTATGGTCGTAAACCCAGAATCTAATGAGATTATGATGTACAATGCCTTTGAAGCTTTGATCACTGTTTATACAAAAGTAATTAAAAGCTGGTCTGTTGAAAGGGTTAATCGTAAATACGATCAATTGGTAATAACTACAAACGAATTTGTGTACAATGGTGTTCTGCTCACAGACGATGCTTCTGAATTGAAAAAAAGTGTGATGAAACGATCCTTTGAGAATTTGGATGGTGTTAGAATGAAAAAAGGAATTGCTTCCTTTATTCACAGAGCCACAAAATCAATAGGTAAAAAATAAAAAGATTGAATATTAAATTTTAATTAATTTTGGCTTCCATACACACACTTTTCATAGTTATCAACCACAGTTTGCATTCTCTCCCTGCTTTGATCAAATACTTCAGGATCCATACAGTACTTCTTATAGGTATCCACAAAAGCATTTCGTTTCTTAAGTCTATCAAATTGCTTTAAAATCTTATGTAATACATTTGATATACCACTGCTATTGGACAGGCTAAGTCCAGTTACCATATTGTGCTCGGTCGGTCTTTTTGATATGGCTGTTTGGAAAAATGGGCCCATCCAATCAACAAAATTAACCATTTTCTTGTAGAACACTCTATCAGTAGCTCTGGTGATCTCTTTAGCTTCCTTGACACCTTCAAAGATATTTAGTATGGCGATTGAATGTTGTGGGTATTGTGTATCATATGTACATAAGCTTGTTTTAGGAAGCATCAACTTTCTCATTACCTCTGTGGTATCTGTTTTTCTAACCAATTTTGAAAATTCATTGTGTACGAAGGGAGCAAAACTAGGAACTACAAAATTATATTGTGGAACTGGTACGCTGCAAACGTGTAGTGATCGAGAATCGCAAAACATAGGACCTGGGAATCTTACAGTAGAGTTTGAAAATGCAATTACTTTAGATGCCAAAAGATTTAAAATATTGAATGATAGTTCTTTTACACGGATTGATTCAGCTGATACCCTCCCAAGTGAACTATTGTCCATTATTATAACCTCATCACAATATTGAGATAAATAATTCAAAGTTATGACTGTATTATAAGGTTGAACCACAACATCACTAGTTTCCGAATTATGAGGAAGAACTGAGTAAGATTGTAGAATTTGTTTTGGATAAACATCTTTTAAAGATTCGACCAAAAGTGAGCCAGCCCCCGATCCTGTTCCACCTGCCACTGAATGAATTAAGTTAAAGGTTTCAAGCATGTCACAAGCTTCTGCTTCTTTTTGGATGATATCCAATAATTCAGCTTTTGATTGACTCCCCAACATATAACCATGTGCCCAGTTATTACCAGCGCCCACACCCTCTCCTGTCACTAAGATGTTTTCTGGGTTAAAATTATTTATATATTGTTCAACTACTCTCGGTTCAGTATCAACTAATATTGAGCGAGGTATGTAAATACCGTTATCAGCCTGATAAAAGAATTTATCTTTACGATCCTCTTTAGGCGATACTAGTACACCACTTTCGTCGATACCATGATCCATCCTTAGGTTTCTCCAGAATTCAGCACCGAGCTGGTTGCCACACTGACCAACTTGGAGTGTTATTACTTCGTGCATTTATAGAGTAAAAAATTTTGTTACTCAAAAATAAATTTGTTCATAGATTTATTGCTATTTTTACTATTATCAATATTTTTCATGAACAAGAACTTGTTTAATGATGGTGATCTGATATAATAAATAGACTATAATATAAATATTGATGATTTATGGAAATAAAAGGCTTTTAAATACATTTTAGTCAATAACTAAGCACTGCTAAAGTCTAGAATTCTACGTGAAAATGTAGTAAACAACGGTTAATTGGACTATAACAGTTAGGGGTACATATAATTGTATTCGCTCTGACATACTAAATTTGAAAACGAAAAATAGTCACCCTTTTTATTATAAATGATAATATTTTTGGATCTCGAAGATATGAACTGTCAGTTTTGTGTAGTGTACTAAATTAAACTGCAACCTCATCCTATGATAAATATATTTAAAATTTTGTAGTCGCATAGTAGAAGGTTTAAGAGGGGTGACATTCTGTTTTTGTTTCCATTTTATCAAAGCACGATAAGTGTATGATCGCTATTTCTGTTATCTGTTATTTCACTATTGAATTTAATTTGATGTTTTCCAAATTTTTTACTTAAAATTAATTAGTTTTAATCATCTTGTATGGAACGTGAAAAAATGGAAAGGTTTTCAATCACTATTTTCAAATAGACCAATAAACTTATTTGTTGTTTTATAAAAATAAGCGTTTTTATAAATTTCACAATATTTTTATATACATTTAATACTAAATAAACTTTTTTTTGTTATTAATATATTTATACATATTTTATAAATGAATGACACTTAGTCCCGTAAATAGATGGACTAAAAGATTTATAATTGGTACATATCTTTTATTTGAGTTATTTGATATGTTATTGATTGCTTTTGTAAGGGACAGGGGTAGCTACAGTGAAACTATTATACTTTTTATGACATCACTTTTTTTAGTTATAATTTCAGCTATTTTAACTGATAAAATTATTTTTATTGATAAAGATATAATAATATATAGTTTGCTTGTGTCATCTGAAAGATTTATATTAACTGTGAATTCTAATATACTACAAAGTGCTATAATAGCAAATATTATTTTTTCTTTAAAGTTGGTCTTTGTATGCTTGCTGGGTTATTTGATTTTACATGATATTTTTACATTTTACCAAATATTTGGAAATATTTTGATTTTTGTTGGTGCAAGTCTTGAGATAACAAGAGAAATAATATTTTCTGAAGGGGTTGATATATTAGATGGTATAGTTGGTCTAATATCAATATTGTTATTTGCGTATTCAGTAACGTTCTTTAGAATGAGAATAAGAGATAATGTGGTTTATTTTTGGAATTTTTATTTCACAGCTCAGCTATGGATATCAATTTCCTCGTCTTTATCACTTCTTGACCTTGATAGAGCAGAAGATTCCTTTTTTAGAATTAGGAAAATATTAATAGCGCTGGTTTCAACAATTTTACTTGTTTTAAGAATTTATTTGTTTTTTATAGCTGAGCCATACATAATCGTTTCATTGACTGGAATAGTTTCAATATTCACAAGCATTTTAATAGATATATTGTTTCAAAGGAGCTTAAGCATTTATACCATATTATTTTGGGTAGTGATCTTGATTGGAAATATGCTTGTACAACAAGGTAGTAATATTAATGAAGTACTTGGTGTATCATCTTATAATTATTAAATAAAATATTAAAGGTGAATTTACTGTAGTTGATAAATATACCAAAACAGAACTATACTGATCAAAACTATACAATCACTGGTAATAAAACAATCTAAGTTTGTTCTTTAGCAAATATTATATATTTTTGAAATATAGTACTTCTATTAAAAAAACAAACAATTGTATTAATCCAATTATTATATGCCATATAACATTATCTATCATTTAATTTATAAACAAGTTCACATCTTCATAGTTTTTTTTCCATAAGTTATAATACAAGGAAAAATAAATTAAAATATTTTGAATTATAAAAAGGATGATAAGAGATTGTATATATTATTAAAAATGATACATTTTTAATAGTGTACCTGAGGATGCTATTATATGATTCAACAGCCTTGGTATTAATTCCAGAAACCTTATCAACAAATTCATACTTATGACAAACAATGTCATAAAAATAGCTGTTTATTTTTATTTATAGTAGATAGGGGTCTCATCAGTCCAAATTATAGTATTAGCCAAAATACATGCAAAAACCCTCTTAAAACCTCGTCTACTTTAACAATTGTAAATTGGTTTTGTTATCGTGACAGAACTGTTAACCTCCATCTGAAAGACGGATGATCCTAGGTTGGAATTATAAATACTTTTAAATAACAATTTTTAACTTTTTATCATGTCTTGAAAAATTATATCTAGATAATGATATTGACAACCATAATACTTATAAGACAACCTTCCCCTATGATTCTTGCAATTTTAGTCTAACATAGTTTCATCCACCTAAAATACTTTTACAGACCCTTAACTTGTTACTTGAAAAAAATAGTTTGCAAATAATATTTTCAATTAACTTGACACTTACTGACTCAGAAAAAAATAAAGGTATTAATTAATTCCTTGTTTGTATTTTTGTCAATTATTCTAAAAATCACATTTAACAGGCCCTGAACCACATCAAAAAACTATTTTATCGTATTTAGATATATTTTTATAAAAATTACATTCTTCTTGTATGGTACCAATTTTATCATTATCGCAACCCATTTACATCATTTTGTGATGAATAAACCTATTACTCATGAAAAACTATAAACTATCCAGTGTTGTCTCTATATATATTTCAATTTAACGGTCGATCCTAATTTTTATTACCCTTTTAAACGAATAACCTACTTATATGCTTATGATTGTCTTCCTATTTATAAGATAAAAATTCAAAAGTAACGTATTTTCTCTCTAAATTATTGCTTAGTATTTATTTATAATGAATTACGTCTAAATATTCAATAAAAATTATTATTTTACAACCTTAAATATATATTTTTATCATTGACAAATTATACAATTTTATTTATTGAAGTTGGTACTCCTATCAACACATATTATTTGTTGTTTTTTGACTGGGTGCTGTTTCGCCATAATAAAAAAATATTTTCCAGGATTTCAGTTAATAATGAAATTTTTAAACCATTGCCAGAAATGACATTTTTCAAAAGTGTAAAAGTTTGTATTTTTTATTAATTTATGTTGATTTTGTATAATCTGGATAATAATATTAAAATAAATACTTATTAAGATAGAAATACAATTGTTGATTTTATAGCTTATTATAATCACTATAAGAGCGCGCAAAGAAATTAAAAAAATGATAATGAAGATGCGAGAACTGTCATCTGAGGTTGTAACTTGCGTAAACATTTTTTTAAAAGATAATATCATCAAAATTGTTACTTTTATAGGGGTTCTTTATCTATTTTTAAGATTACATACCTACGGTTTAATATTTCACATCAAGCAACAAACAAATATTAAACGACTAAAAACTTTCATTGTTTTCTATCTATTTTAAACCTTTTATATCTTCTGATGAATTTTAAATTTTTTGAATAAAAATTTGGAAAATTACAAACCTATTATATAAATTTTACCTATCACGATCAAATATGATTTTTTTGTAAAATTTTCTTTTTATTTCCTACATATTTTTTTAATAAAATTTTTTTGTTTTTACCACATTTTTAAATATTTCAGATCACGGTAGAAACATTACTTACCCATTTTCAAAATATAATTTATAAAAATAATATATTATTAGTGGTAAGTATTACATTAAAAATATATTTAACATATTGATGTCTGGTTGTCTATAATATGGTTTAACCAACTAACTATTTTAAACCGCAACATTACAGTACTCCAAAAAAAAGTAGGATAGCCCAAAAAATTTTGTTTAAAAAGTGTAAATTTTTGAATAAAAAATTAATTTGAGTATTATAGTATAATCATATCTATAATATTTTTATTTTTAAAATTGCGCATTTTATATAAACTCTTTTAATAATTTATATAAATTTTTTAACTAAAACCCAATAAAAATACCAAATACTTATATTTAATATGATGTATGACCACCTTTTGCCACGATTTCTTCTTTAATTCTGTCACTCATATAATCTACTAGTGTTCTAAAATATAAGGTAAGATATTAGACCACATTTCAGAAATTTTTGATATTAAATGCGCCTCGTTTTCAAAAACAGCATTTCATAGTTTTTGCTTTAAATAATTAAATAAGTCCATATATGTTCTATAGGGTTAAGATCTGGGTTCTGTGAAGGCTATTCTAACACCTCAATATTCATATATTAAAAAAACTCTGATGCCATCTTACTTTTATGCTTTGGATAATTATCTTGTTAAAATTTATATTTTGAAAATTAAAATTTTCGTGCACTCTCATTTAAATTTTTGCTTTATCTTTATGTGTAATATAGTGCATTTAAGGTTCCATCTAAAACACTAAATTCTCAACACCATTTCTACTCATACAACCCCCAAACAAAATTTTTCTTCTTAACAAAGTTGACAGTTTCATTTATAGGCGATGATTTTCCTTCTTCAGCCCACAACATTTGCCTCTTAGAGTCATTATAAATGTTAAAAAATTCATCTAAAATAACATCGCTAAAGTAGTCTTTGCCTTTAAATAGCCACATTTCCCAATTTAAATCTGTTAATGATTTAAACATTTAATAATTTTGGCTTAAATTAAAACTAAATACATCTAAAATGTATTTTCTTTAAGAAAAGACGCACACTTTCATCACGGATACTTATATTTGAGTCATCTACAATCATTTTTTAATATTGTGGCATGTAGCGTAAGGAATTTATTGATTATTTTTTAATAATTTTGATATTGCTGATATCAATTGATTTCTTCCTACCACTACCACCTTTTCTTTTATCTTCGTTATCATTCTTGTATTTTCTAACGTGATCTTGTGTTGTAGATCTTTTTAAGTCGGTTTTTACACTGATTTCGCGTATTGAAAACCCCATAGAAAATAGCTGAAAAATTCGACCTTTGCCGAATTCAGAAACATGTTTACCCATAAAGGTATTTATTCTGTATTTTTCTTTTGTCCGTTTTTTTTATTAGTTTTTAATTAAAAATTTATCAAAATTATCAAAAGAGTCTATATAATAGTGTGTTTGTGGTTTTCTTAACATTTAAATTGAAAAATTATTTTAAAAACATATAACAGTTTTTTACGAACATTTAATATTTTGTTTTTAATAAACAAAAAAGTTTTTAAATCGAATTTTTTATTTGTTTAATTTCTTTATATCCCAAAAAAAAACAAATTTATTCTAAGTCTTAGATCTCTTTCAGCATATAAAAATCAGATAGACTGAAATGAACTAGGTGTAACATCCCTCATTTATTTTGGTATTTTTATTTCACCATCTAGCCAAGATCTTCATATAGTCTGAGTATGTGCACCAATCAGTATCTCGAAATATTTAGATTGATGGTTTTTAGTGTAATGCACAATATTAAGATCATTTAGATTTAAACAACGTCGCTATTTATGTAAAATAACCTATATTTTGCCGTTTTCTTTGTATAATAGGTATTAATAATAGCTTTTCTCTATTTAAGCATAAAAATCTGCAATCATCTTCTTTAATTAAGCCAAAAATTTTTATCATTTATTATATTCGATTTAAAACCAACCAAGTTTGCTAATTCACTACTCTGTAATAAGTTTTTATTTTTACTTTTCTGCTTTACATAAACTCAGAATCTTCTATTTCACAGGGTATTTTATAATATCTAATATCTTATTTTTCATCAAAATTGGCGAATTGTTTTAAACCAATTACAATTTTTACATAATTTTGCTAGTTAATTGTTCGACCGTTCTATTTTTTTCCATGGCAAAGTAAAAAAGGCCAATTCTAATATTTGACAAAATGACAATTTTGATATATTATATCATACATATTCAAAAAAAAAAAATTTTTTAGAAATGGTTCTATCAGTTTCTATTTCTGTACCTCAATTCCAACATAACATTTACACCCCTTTTCCTTTAACCCTTAGAAAGTTACTTCTATAGCGATAACAGATTTTTATCCAATTATATTTATCTATTAGACCACGTTTACTTAAGAATTCAAACAATTTGACATCGTCACTAATGATATTATAAAATTCAGTCGCTTTCATGAATTTGCGTATATGATAAAATTAAAATTTATCTTTGTCATTATTTACTTATAGGATATATATAATATTCGAATTCTTGTAATCTGTACAAAAATGTTAAAATTATTGTTTAAATTATAAAATATTCAATTCAATTTATTATAATTGTATGTTACAAATAAAAATAAAACCGTAAGCATATATAAAGGTATTATTAAGCTATTCGGTCTCAAATAATTTTTTATTTAAAATCACATATCAAAACATCGTCGTTTCTATCTGTAAGTTATATGTGATAATGTGTTTTTTTTGTGTATATGCTTTTCTTATTATTAATATGGTTTTTTACAATCTGTTCATATAATATACTCTTACATCCTCTATTATAAAAATAGAGATAGCTCTTTTTGTTCACAAATTGTATAGTTCTGTTGTGTCGTTTTTACTTTTTGAAATGGATCTTTAGTTTGTTATATTTTTGTTTAAGGAAATATCCATCCCCACTTTAGAAGCTTCTATGTAGAGATCAAATTCTCAGTTAAAGTCTGTGTAGTAAGTGTGATATTATCTCTTATAAAATCTTATATTTTAAGCATTGTTCTCTTATCCTCTTTATATTTTATTTTAATCGTCATTCAGTTTTTTTATATAAGTTGTTAAAGAGAATAGATAGTTTAGCAAGAATATCGAAACTAATTATCATAACCAATATAGAAATAAAATTTTTCTTTATGTTCATGTTGTTGATATTTAGTTTTTTATATTTGAGGTATATATCCGCCTTTACTCTTTTCTCATTTATAACCATACCTAGGCTTTTTATTTAGTTTTGGATTAAGGCGCTTTTATCGAATTTAATGCTGCACCTCGCGTTTATTAATCTGGCTAGAACTATCTCCAGGTGTAAAGTTTTTAATGTTTTTTAATTAAATATTATAGGGCTTTTCAAAAAGTTAGAATAGTTAGACAAAAAATTAAGAGATTATATATAAAACTCGACATAATTTTAAACAAAATAAAATAAAATAAATAATTAAATTTTACTTAATAACTTGTATATAATAAGATTTTTGAATATTTATAAAATGAAAATATAAATATTAGAAATACACCAAAAAAACATAAAAAATATTCAATTTAATAAGCTAGCTTATCGACAAAATTAATCATTTTGTTCACTAGCATTTTATGGGGTTTTTAGAATCGTGATTTTAATCATAAAATATATTTTTTAAAAAAAATCATTGATTTAATTAAAACCTTATAGAATGCGAGTGACAAAAATGATTCAATTTGTCGATAATCTAGTCTATTAAATTAAATATTTTTAATGGATTTTATGTTTTTCTGGTGTATTTCTAATATTTATATTTTCATTTTATAAAAAATCAAAATTTATAATTTTTTATTTTTTAACCTATAAATTTGATGAAATCGTTTTTATTTTCCCGCCAAAATTTCAAACTATGGCCAGGAAAGCAATTTCACCTGAGATCAGGCGCTTGATTATTCAAAAATACTGGGCTGATACTGTGATAGCTGACATCGCACATTCCTTTTCAATCCATTACAATACAGTGCATAATATAATAAAAAGGTACAAGGATACCGGACAGGTGGAATCAAGTTATAAAAACTGTGGTCAGAGAAAGATTTTGTCCGAGGAGCAAATTGAATTTATTAGGAGTTGTGTTGATAATAATGCGGAAATCACGCTGAGAGAGATTAAGGGATTAAATAACCAATTTGGTGTTTTAGTATCGAATGCCACTATTCACCGGACTTTAAGAGGATTACACTATACACTGAAGAATCTTGTAAAAATTGCTATAAGCAAGAATTCAGAAGAAATCATCCAAAAAAGAATTATTTAAGCCAGAGAGTTAAAGAATAAAACACCTGAATACTCAGATAACAATGTTCTCTTTCTAGATGAAGTTAGTTTTAGCCTATCCCTGAGGGTTAATAGAGGCTGGTCCTTACGAGGTACAGCACCAGTTACCAGAGTTCCAACGATAAGGTCACGAAATATCAGTATATGTGCAGCTTACAGTCGAAATGGTTTGATTTATTTTGAGCACAATATAGGCGCATGTGATAGTTTAAAGTTTTGTGACTTTATTGGGCGTTTGTTTGAAAAGCTTAATTCAATCAGTTCAGAACCATATTTTTTAATTTTGGATAATGCTCGAATTTATAAAACCTCTGGAGTTATTAAAAAATCAACGCCAGCCGGCACGAATGTTTATTTTTGCCTCCTTATTCCCCATTTTTAAACCCAATTGAGAATTGTTTTTCTAAGTGGAAAAAATATGTGATAAGATCAAACTCAGAACCGAAACAAAAATACTTTTAAAAATTAAAAAGGGATTTGATTTAATAAGTATGAACGACTGTATCGGGTATTAGAGACACATGCTAGCATATTTGGAACGATCTGAACATGGTGAAACGATAATCGATTTAACGTTTTAATTTTATTATTTTTGTTTTTTTATTAAAAGATTTTTCGTACTCTATTTTATTTATAAACCATTTTCTTGAGGACAAAGTTTTTCATCTCTTAACTTTTTATAACCCCTTATAATTGATTTTTATCATATGAAATATTCGTTCAAAATCACCTCAGAGAACGCTGTTTTTTTAGCAAAGTTTCTGCCAAGAAGACTTATATTTGAGTAAAAAGCAACCCCTTTCCCTCATTAATTCGTGCCTTAACTTTGGCCCAGTGAGACTCAATATTTTGAGTATGAAATAAAATTTCAGGATTAACAAAATTTAAAGTGTGATAAATTGTTCCATGAACCAATCCAAGATTAGTATATATCCTTTAATAAGATTTTTATTTATCAGAATTGATTATTGAATCTCGGCGACATACTCTGTGGATAATTGGTAATAGAGTAGATGAGCTTTTATCATGCACATACTTCATATATACTTTTGAAGGCTTTTATGGAATTTATCAACAAAAAAAATAAATTTCATTGTTTTGATTTCTCTCTTTGTTCCTCTTCCGTTTATATCAAATTTTGTTTTATCAACTTGGCATATAATATTTTGACCCACCAATTCATAAGGGATAAATTCAAAATAATTCAATGCCAAATTATTAATGATTTTAACGGCTTTAGATATTGTTATATAATTTAACATAATTTTTAGCGCGTTACTCAAAATAACGTTTAAATAACAGAAGAAAACCCCTTTTAAACTGATTTTTTTGTAGAATGAACATGTCATATAATGCACCTATATGCTCTCTTATCAATATTTCGTGTATATTTAACTATACAACAATTTGAAAAGCAATTAGAACATCGATGATGTCTCTCAAAACACCAATCTCGCGCAATAATTTATCAGATGATCTATATCATCTAAAATGGTTTGACATTATTCTTAAAATAATTACTCAAATTAATATTTTTTTGATAAACCTGTTCAATTTCTATTGTTTATTCAAATTCAAAAGGATTTGAAAATTTTTAATGAAATCAATATTTTTATTCCCTAACAAAAGATGTAAAAACCCAAATTGGGAACATGAAAATTCACATTTTTCCTTTGTTCTTTTGTCTCTACTTATTTACACACTAATTTAACACATTAAATCCTTCCAATAAAGATGAATCTATATATTTCATTTTAATATTGTTTAAATCGTTCAAATATAACGATAAATTGTTACATAAATACTCTCGAGGCTTGGCGTAAACACCGTTTAAACTGGAGCAAATATTTTTTAAAAATTTCTACGACAAAGAAAATTATTTCAAACATATTTCTTTTAACAGTAAGATTTTAATAAGAAAAAATTGACTAACTCAGTTTCAATTTCGTCTATAAAAAAATAAAAGAACACTAGACATACCATATACTAAATTATTAGAAATAATTAGTGCGTATTACTAAAATCAGCATCATTATTAGTTGTAAATTGTGAAGATGTTAATCTTTTAATATCTCTCTGTTGCAATTCCTTTAGTTTTTGCATTTTAACAGCATCAGTAAAATTGCTTAAACCACAGTAGCCTTTGTGGATGAATGTAAACATCCTGTGTTTTGTTTATAGCTTTGGAATACGGTGAAAGATAGATTAAAATCATATAAATCTTGTTTTTGTTTTAATGATGTATTTTCAATATTATTTCTTGGATTACTGTGTTAACACTAGTTGCTAAGAGAAAACCCAAATAATTAACAATGATATGTCTTATAATTTTCATATGACTACTATCTTAATAATTTGTTTTCAACATATTCTAACAAACAAAATTTAATTGTATTTTTGATGTTATTATAAATGATATCTCAAATTAAACATTTCTATACTGGTAGAAATCTAATAAAAAGTTCGATAAAATCAATAAATGTATATTATTGTTAAAAATAAACACTTAAATAATATTTGCAGTCTCATAAAACAATATTTATTATTATAGTTTATTTAATCACAACAAAAACATTATTACATTCTAATTATGTGTTCTAGTTTCATAAATAGACATAGATATAACAATAATAATAATTAATATAAAAACAAAACAAAGTTTAAATTATTATATAATTTTATTTTAAGATATTTGTTTAAGAATTGCTTAAATATAATAAATTTTATTTTTGTTTATTTATATCAAAAATTGGTATTAAATATAAAAAAAACGTTAATTTAACCCCATACTATGAGACTGAATAACCATATATTCTGTTTATCTGGCTTGGCTTTATACTACACTGACATTGGAAGTACTAGCATAAATCCTGATGCAAACAATACAACAGATCTTAGTAATCAACAAAGCAATAATGGTTCCGTGGAACAAAGGAATTTAATCACACAAAATAAAAATAGTGCGCCACAGAAGCCTGAGGATCTTAAAAAGGAATTATTAACTTTGGTTGCAGATGAATTTACAAAATTTTTGGACCCGATTATTGTTCCTGATGCCAAAGAAAATATCTTTAAAATTGTCACAGAATTTGTTAAAAATAGGTTTTCTTATGAATTTTTATTGTCTAAGAATTCTACCACTACCAACAAGGTTTTTTTATCAAAACATTATAAAATATTTCAAGAACTTGAAAAAACCTTACCTGAGTATTTATCGGTCTTAAATATGTTTTTCATAAGATTATCAGAAAATAACCAAAACTTACTTGACATAATAAAATCAAGTGAATATAAAGAATTTAATTACAAAATTATTCCATTTGGAATAAAAGGTGATGAAGATCTTAGTGAAACACTGGATGGCTTTAGATTTTTAAATAATGCATTAAATGATTTAACAGAAGAAGAAAGAAAATTGCTTAATAAAATATCTGAAGAATGTGATTTGAAAAATATCACTTCTTGTTTAGAAAATGCAAGTATAAAAAATGAATTGAAAAAGAAATGTAGAGAAAATGAATTGAAAAAGAAATGTAGTGAAAATGAATTGAATAAGAATTGTAGTGAAAATGAATTGAATAAGAAATCGATAAAAGCGAAAATTGAAAAAAAATTGAAAAATGCAAATACTTTTAGAAGAATAATTAGTTCAATTGT